>JAUJYT010001544.1:0-11232 GCA_033996565.1 Nanhermannia nana
TTGTCGAATTCTTTGGCTTCAGTGAAGACCTTATCTTTACATACAATGAAATAATCTTTATATTGTTGATTAAATCTTGAGAGATGACTCACAGATACTTCAGGTTCACCACAAAGTGGTTCTTTTAGAGTACCATAAGGTTTACCAAAGAAAACAGCGACGAGTTCGTGATCTAAATCTTCAGATGATTGGGTTTCCATAAACATGTAATCGCCCGGATTTTCACTGTCTCTTTCATATGCCTCTAATGATAAACTGTCACACGTGAAGTCGTTGTCAATTCTTCGACCGTTTTCTCTCCATTTGTCATCGCTTTGATGTTCTAAAACACATTTCCTCTCAGGACTAACATAAACACTAATATTAAATACAAAATTTTTCTTTCGCTCTGCTGTTAATAGAGTATAATTAATGAAATTAAAATTGATTCGCACAAAAAGCTTAATAGTCGGTGCCGTGAATTTGAAACTCCACTTATATTTGTTTGTGTCAAAGATACGAAGTCTCGCTTTTTTAAATCGATTTGATGTGAAAGCGTTCGGATATTTCCAGTCTGTGTTTGTGATCGTCATATTCAAGTGTTCAAACTTTTGTATGGGTTTATCAGGATTTGTAATATCTTCTACCTTTACATCTTTCATCAGTACCCCATCCACAAAATCACCTAAAAATTAAGAAGTTTTTATTCAAAAATTTGAAAGCTTGCTTTGTTTTGTTTAGTCATCGACAGGATTTCCATAGAATTAATTTTTAAATTAACGTGAATTGAAGTGAAATTAAATATCAAGTTAAATATATGTATACTGTATAAACATTAATGAAAGCTTCACATTAACGGCTAAGTATTATTACCATAAACAATAGGGTTAAGCAAATGGAAAACTTACTTATACTGAAAATTGTGTATCTATTTAACATCTCTCGAGGGTATTATTCTTAACATGAGCTCAGTTTTGTAGTTACTGTATATTAAAAGCAAATATCTATGACCTGAAGATTTTACTTTTGAATTTACATATTTAAATACATAATATAACATAATAAATAAATTCAAGTGGTGTAAAAAATAGTTTAATATATTCAACTTAACTTCAAAATTTTAAATTAAAAAAAATAAAAAATAATTTTTTTGGATGCATAAATAGGAGTATACTATTAGCATCCTTATTTTAAACAATTATAGAATAGAGTCTACTATAGTATATAGAATAAAAAACATTTTGAGCTTATTCACTATTTTAAAAGTTAAATTCATTTTATTTAAACAAATAATTTGATAGAACTTAGAATTAAATGATAGATACTGACCACAACGCGGTAGTTTACCCGTCCAGCGGCCTCTTTCACATTTTCTGGTTTGAAGAAAAGACCAGAAATCAGTGCATTGATAGGTTACTTCTTCTCCTTCAGAATATTGTAACTTATTATCGGGTTCGAGCTTTGCTTTATAAGGCTTTCCAGGGTATCCACATTTGCCATTTAAATGACTCTTTGAAAAATATATGAAGTTTACTGCCGTTAGAATAAAAACTACTTTTTTCATTATTTAAATTACTCAGAATAAAAATTCAATGTTAATATGCGTTTTAGATTAAAATTTAGTCAATGTCAATGATAACGTTTCAAAGTATCAAAGTTCGAAAAAATTTTCTATGAAATAAGGTCTTATTCATACTGTGCCAGTCCTTACTTTAAAAGGGGATGCTATAGAAAAACCAAAACTTTGAGGGAGAGAATAGACTTTTATTTGATTGACAATATTTTCTGTAATAGTATTTGTTTTTAATTTATTATTTTATTTTAATCATTATTTTAATTCTGATAAAATATTATCGTTGGACCGGAATTGTAATGGTCAGTATCGTAGTGTTAATTATGAAAATGACAGTAACGCTATTGCACACCTGATACCCCTCAATCCAAAATTTAGTCATATCTACAGTGATAAGAAAAATGAAATAAATATAGAGATAACTCACTTGACATTATATACTGTTTTTCCTTAATACTGCTTAAAACATTTCATGAACATGAATAAAAAGCTAACATTTCTTTTTGTGCCAGTTGACAGTGTGGGTCATGTGAACGCATGTATTGCTTTCGCATAATGTCTTCTAGACCGTGCAAATAAAATAGTGTTTGCGATTAACCTCACATTCAGCAGAAAACTAATAAACTATGGTTTTATTGAAGAACTAGTCAGCGATCCTAATGAGGAAAAATCTAAAAGTCTATGGGTTCAGTTGACGTAAAGCTTATGAAAAGGTTAATAGAAATTCTCTCAAAATCTAAGCATAAGTTCATAGTATCGAAAGGTATTTTTCATCAAAAGTATCAATTGGCACATAATATGTGGGGTCAGAAGTCTGTGCCCCAGACAAAAGTTCTGCCGTTAGTTGAATTAGTCATAACTCACGGCGGAAACAATACAGTGCTCGAAACATTCAGTTTCGGGAAACCAATGATTGTAATGCCATTATTTGCTGATCAATTCGATAACGCGCAGAGAATTTATGAGAAAGGATTTGGTGTTCGTCTCGATCCCTATTATTGTACTGAAAATGAATTTCTTTTAGTTATTGATCGATTATTGAATGACAATATTCTCAAATTGAAATTAAGATCAGCTTCAGATCGAATGCTGAACTCTCAGAGCCTTAAAATCGCATCTGAGATAATTGAAAATTTTTTAAATTAAATAACTAAATGAAATACTAATGCAATGATTATATTACTTATTAAATGGGATTAAAATATGGGATAAACATGGGATATAAAATATGGGATTAAAATATACCTTCAGGCACAGCCTTGAAATGTCACAAATAATAATTTTTTCTATTAATATAGTGTTATTTAACATTGTTTTCAGTGTTTACGGAAAAAGGTATCCGAAACTGAATCGCTATCGTTATGAAAATAAAAATGTAAATCGCAAACACGTAAAATACAATTTTTATTATATTAAGCAGTTATGAAATAAATATTCTACTTTTAATTCATATATTTTAATAATTGAAATAAATGACGAAGAAAATCAAAAATTATTTAATCAGAACTTCAATCATAACATCCATAATAACTATAGAATAAATTCTTACAATAATGTGTGTGACACCCGAATGCTATGTCAAATCCATTATTTGGTGCCAATGGACTAATTTTTCAACACGAATAGAGGTGGGTATTGTTGGGATCGTTTTCGTGGAAATAACGATCGAAAATCCAACGCGAGATACTGTATACAAACTTTTGACTTATTTTCACTGAATCTCTTCTTCACTTCATATATATAGTCAAAGATTGTAATTTTGGCAAATATTTGAGTTGCTTTAGACTATAGGCACTATTGAATGATCGCAAATCACTTTTCATATCATTTCTCATATCAAATCTCAAATAATCGCAATCAAAATCAGTCAAATCTAAGTATAAAACTTGTAATTCGCAGAGTTTTGACTGAGTTTTCATTAATAGATTCGAAAAAGTATTATCAGAGATAGAAATGAGATGACAGGAAAACACTGTTATCTTTTGGAAGTGTCCACCGATTATATACTCGAAGTGAGTGACCAACAGATTATCAATATTTAAACGAATAGATTTGAAGTTGTTATAAACTTTAGTATTGTCGGTTGAAATAAAAATGTCCATAGTAAAGGTGTTTGCTTCACTGCCAATAATAAGAGTTTTGTTATATTGCTATCTATAAAGTTATGAATAATAGTTTTTCAATTTATAGATAGCAATATTACTGCACTCTTATTATTGGCAGTGAAGCAAACACCTTTACTATGGACATTTTTATTTCAACCGACAATACAAGTAATATAACTTAATCAGTGATGTTCAGACTCGGTGCTCACGCTAGCGCTCGAAAAAATGTATACGATGACGCTATCACAAGTTTAAGAGTTTACCGATCGCAATGCCCGCAAAGTTAATGATTTGTGTCTATTTTTGTTAAAAACTATTTATTTTAAGCAAATACGCGATAGTCTGTTCCGTTTTGTCTAAATTGTTTTAAACTCAATAAAACTAACTTTTGTTCAAAAATTAAATATTTATAAAAGTTATTATATGAAAAAGTAATGCAAAAGACATTATGCTCGGTCGGGCGCAATCGAACCACCCGACAAAAATTCTCTGCTATGAAGAGCCAAACCTTCGATCATTGATTATAATTTAGTGGTTCGCCACACAATTTTTATCAAGAAAGTGGGTTGTAACGCATAAAAGCTTGAAAGCCACTGATTTAAAGCATTGATTTGATAAATATTGTTGGGTTTAAAAAGAGAATGAGAATCTAGTTTTCTTTCATTAAAATTTTAATAATTGCATAGAGAGCACAAAATGTTAATTAAAGGTTTTACAAGTTATTTGCATTGATCACTCCAATAATTTACAATCAAATAAGAGAAAAAAAGTTGAATTGAGATATGAAGACATTGAATTGGTTTTCTTCTTAAATTATTGATTTAAAGGGAACGAAAGAAAAAGTTATATTATTTGTAAAAACAATTTGTATTATAGTTAAAACAGTTCTTCATGCACAAGATATAGTGTAGCTCTTAATTGTTGATAAAATTCAAATAAATTGTGCAAACAATCATTTGAGTTAAGAATAATGTGTAAAGTATTTTATTGATAAGTCTCACAATCAATCAGTTTATGTTTGATATATTGTCAATCAATAAAGTTATTGATATATCAGAGATTAGCGACAATTTCCTTTAAATCTCTTACATTGTTATTAATTAGACTAAATTTAATTTAAAAGTTAAGGCACACCAAGAAGTTTGTTGCCTCTCATAATTTGAATATATTTTTCATTGTATTCAAAATAGTTCCTCCCTGTTGTTGACCCATTTGGTGACCCATCTGTTGACTCATCTGTTGACTCATTTGTTGTCCATATTGTTGTCCGCTTTGACCATAATTTTGCTGTCCATATGTGCCAAAAGTTTGTGATCCTAACGGGTGGTGACCCATCGTTGGATGATTTTGATTTGGGTGAGCAAATGGACCTCGAGCACCGAGTGGTGTCGTCGCCTCTTCTAATATTTTCTTTCCACTTGCAAAAAGACTTCCTAACATACCTGTATGTTGTTGTTGAGGGTTATTGTTATGGTTGGGCTGATTCAGTCTGGGATTTGTGGCACCGTGTAAGTCAAGAGTAGTCGGTCGTTGTTTATTGCCAGGCATTGCGACCCCTCCGTTGCGGAACATTGCGTTGTATTGGGTTTGTGTTTGTGGTTGTATTGCCCCCATTGCCCCCATAGGCACCTGCTGTCTCATACCCCGTCCCATCATTTGGTTTGGCTGTTGCTGTTGTTGGTATTGCTGTTGATTGCTGTACATTGACTGCTGTTGAGATGTGATGCCCTGTTGTTGGGTGAACTGGCGTTGATGATGGCCCTGAAGGCCCGCTCCCACCTGTTGCTGACCCGTAATGTATGATTGGAGTGAGCCTTGTGTCCGACGAGGGTCTCCTTGTTGTTGATGCGAATGCAGTATTTGGCCCGCATGCGGGTGTTGTGGTGCTATGTTTTGGCCCTCCGTTATACGGGAATCGCTTCTTTGGCCCACTTGTTGTAGTGACGAATGTTTGCCCTAATTTTTATCAATATTAATATGTATTAATAGATTATTTGGTTTTCGATGCATTGTTTTTAAAGCTTAATAGAATTGGAAATTTAGATAACATTAATGAACACATAGGACAAGATGTGAATAGATATGAATAAGGGAGCAGAGCAATGGAGGAGTGATGAGCACAAGTGATTCATTATGGCTTTTGTGATGCTTTTGGATCATATAATGTGATGGATTTTTTGATGCATTAATTGGTAAGCTTTATGTGCCATTTCTCTCAATTTTCATCAATAGGACACACGCATGAAAGATAGAAAGAAAATAGTGAATAAAACTTTAGGCATTTGTACAGTACATTTAGAATGTATAATACTTTTTATTATTCTTATTAAGACACACTTTAAGACACACTCGAACTTGGATTAGTGGTCATGCAACACATGTACGACCCAATCGGGTCAACGATAACTCGGACTGAGGTCATGCCAGAACGCATTCTTATGAGTCAATAATGATTTAATAGCGCGTGGCATTGGCATTGTCCACTGCATTGCTCCACTCCCCACCTTTATGTCGACTCACATGACGAGCATTGACATCAATAGGAGCTGATTCTGATAAAAAGTTTGATGGAACCAAACCACGGACACCATTTATTTCTCCCATAAAGAATCCGTCCTCATCCATATCACCGTAAACATAAACAATGTCACCCGTATTAAAAGCCAATTCCATCTGAAAAGTGAGTTAAAGTTTATATTAATGTTATATTAAAAGTTGCATAGCATAGCATTGGCATAGCATTGCACTGGCATAGCATAATCATATAAAAATATCAGACTTTAGTTAATAGTTTTATTTTATACTCAGTTTATACTGAGTTTAACTATTATTGTTATTTGAAATAATAATAAACAATGATTTACGTACTTCTGCATCAACATTAGGAGAGAGTTCTTGTGGATCATAATCATAAAGTGCAACCATTTTTCTAACATGTAAATGAGCCCACGGGTCAGTTGACGAAGTATTATGTCTTCCTCTTTGATCAATTTCATTATCGTATTGCACTTCAGAAACCATATTGCAGGGAACAAAGCCTACTCGACCATTGGCTTCTCCTCTATAAAAGCCATCCGCGTCTTTATCACCAAAGATCTGAATAGAATATAAGGTTTTATCTCAGTAATTGATATGAGTATTAGTTTAAGTGCTATTATACGCCAAAACCCCTTCGCGTCAGGGGGGGGGGTGTAAGTCTGAAAATTTTTGAAATTCTAGGAGGGAGTGGCAAAACTCATCGGATTTGATAAACAATTTTTTAGGATTTAAGAAAAATGTTGGGGGTGGTCCAGTTTTCCAACTTTCCAGGGAGGTGTACACCCCAACACCCCCGCCTTGGCGAGCCCTGATTATAATTAATTTAATATTTAAATAAGTGTTAATGATATACTTTGATGAGCATTCCTTCTTGAAATGGCAGCTCTTCTTCTGCTGCGTCTGGATTGGGTGACATAGAGAGTGGGTCGTAATCAAATAGAGCCACAAACCAACGAATTCCTCGTTCGCGATCTCTTTGTGTGTTAGCTCTTCGATTAGGCATGTGTTCAGATGGGCCGAAATGAGATCTCTCATAATCACTAATAGCACGTGTTCTTTGTGGAGGCACTGGAGACATACCGTAATTACGTGGAGTTCCTCCTACTCTTTGTCTCATCGATGCATCAAATTCTTCCTCAGAGTAACTTTCTATAGGATTAATACTTTCACTCGGAGTGTCTTTTGTTATTTCAATCGCCGGAATATTCATTCTTGATATCAAATCTTTATCACTTAAATTTTCATCGTGTTCAACATGTTGTCCTTGACCGTGACCCGTAATTGTATGATGTATTTGGGGATGCATTTGAGTCAAATGCTGGCTTTGCTGATGTTTTTGTTGTAAAGTACGGTTTGAAGCACTTGTTCGCGTTGATGGACGACTTGCTATTGGTTTATTTGTTCGGTTATCATATGATGCGCTCTGCAATTGTTATTACATGAAAAATACAAATTACATTCATTTTTAATGATTTTTTCGCAATAAAAGAAACAAAATTAACGAAACTTAAACTCAATTAAGCCATAACACACTCGTTTCAATTGAATATTCCTATTATATTAAGAATTATATTAATAAACTTTACTTCCGTTTTTCTATCAGTATCTTTTGGTGAGTTAATAATTGTAATATATTTATCAATATATAAGTGCAAGTGTGAAATGACATTTCATTTTATAGAAAATTACGAAAATAAATACTTAACAATTAGACACAGTCGACATGAACAATATAACCATTAAACTATTTAACAGCATATTAATCAAAAACAATTAGTTAACAATAAATAATAAGATAGAAAACATAACTTACTATTAAGTGGTTTAAACTTTAGTATAGATTTTGAGTAATTTCAAAGTAAACATTTATTGAGAACAATGAATTACAGAACAGTTACAAAACTAAGAACATTGATACAGAACTTACAGAACTAATTTAATATATAAAAACTAATGATCCTTATAACTACCTGAGACGTTGGATCAAATGCTTTGGAACGTCTCACTACGCTGTTCATTAGTTGAGTTAATTCAGTATCAGACTCAGAGTCGGAATGATGCGTCTGTTCCAAAAATTGACATGCAATGTATCAATCATGTTAATCAAATTAAAACTAACGGTTATCGCAAATTTAGTCATTTTACTATAAATACCTTTAATTATTAACATTTTAACTTACTATAAGAGAATTTTATTTATGCAATAAAAGTATTATTTAATTAATGCACAATCAAAATGTATAAAATGAATGCTTTAATGCAATTTTATTTTTATATAGATATACATTACAGGTATATACTGTTGTACCTAAATATAGAATTATTTACTTTGAAGATAATTTGTTTCAAATGTCAACTTCATATTCTCTCTCATCTCATGCATCACTTCATTCTCATTAGACATTATAAAATCAATTAATGCCGGCTTATCATAAACTTGTAGTATATTAATAGAGTTTAATAAAAAACGAATAAAATATAATAAAAACGCAAACAACAAAGCAAATACTTTTATGATTACCTTTTTAGTGAGTGGAACCGGCAATTTCAAGAATTCATCTGGTATTTGACATGGCATTGAATCTTGCGATAAATTTTCACCAGATTTAGTGCGCACTGTAATTGCTTTCTTATGCAAATGCTCTAACAATGATATATCAAGTAATGCATGATCTCCTGTAAAATTAATTATAATTGAGATTATTTTTCAATTAAAATATTGTTTTCCACATTTGTTTGCACTATGGAATTACCAGTTGGACTATCGATTTCTGATAACTTTTTATGACCAGCAAATACTGCATATCCGGTCACTGGACAGTTATTAGAAGTGCCGAATTGGTTGAGTGTGACGGGCAGCCAAGTAACTAATAGTGTCCCTTCTTGTGGACCTGATTCTACTTGAATATCAACCGGAGGATCGGGAAGACCTGATTCGATATTAACATAACATAAGCCATTTTTAGGAATAACCAACATTTAACTCATTTTGAGCACAATTAGTATTAATTGAATTATTTAACAGATTTAGACATACTTTTTGGTAATGTCCGAAAGTCAACAAAAGTTGTGAGCATTTCTAACTTTTTTGGATTCTTCTCATCACTACAAAGTAATTTTCCGGGTTTGGCACGAACTGAGACACGATATAATGTATTTGCTGCTAATCCAGTAATTAAATGCTTAAAAACACTCGGCCTAACGGTGCGGACTTCAACACTATTTACAGCTACGACATGATAAAAATTAGAGTTACACGGAATCCAAGATATCACTGCAGAATCGGATGTAATGCTTGAGGCTTTCACACAACAGGGAGCGAACGGTATATCTTTACAATTTGTAGTAAAGTCAATAAAAAGAGAAATAAGTTAATTATTATTATAAATAAAATATGAAGGCCTTAAGGCTTACTTTTGCCAATAACTATAGTACAGGCGGGATCTTTAGATTGGTGCCCACTTCTATCCATAGCTCTGACACTTATTCTGTGAGGCTTTGAACGCAAAATTAATTTCAAATCAATATATTAATCACTCAATTAGAAACTGTTGGGTCCATTCCTACCATTGATGAATCGACGCCTTCTACTAATGCTTTAGTTCTATCTCCACTTGGAATCGTTGCCTTTAATACTCCGTCCACATATATTTGAAACGACTCTATTATACTTTTAGGACATTCCGGATGAAGCCAACCAATTAAAACACTTTTGTGGAGTTGACGCTCTAGTATAAGACGTTGTGGCGGAGCGACTAAACGTGATTTAATCAAACTTTTGTTCATTTTTTACTTTAAAGCATTTCTATATCATTATATTATACAATACTAAGTATTTTAATAATTCTAAAATATTTTTTAAGTGATAAAAAATAATAAAACATTTAATTGGAGTTTTGAATGCATTTTACAAAATCAGTCTCTAATATAAACCGACATTTTTTACAATAAAAATTGGATAACAAATGCAATCATCTATAACTTTGAATTGACAAAGCTATCATATTTTGTTCAGTATTAAATCAATAAAATATTTTTTTTATTTTAATAACTCCGTCAAAAATATTGAGATGTTTTGCTCAGAAATACTAATATATTAATAAATATTCTTATAATAAAATTGCAATCCATTCCGTTTATGTAAAAAGCAATTTATTATGGTATTAAAGATGAAAAGTGTAAAACATGCTCTTTTTATGATAGAATTAAATATTTAGTAACAATACAGTAATAGTATTAGGAACATATACTTTAGAAACTTTGATTAATGACAAAGAAGGATAGTTTGTTTCATCTTATTAATACAGCAATACCTCCATATAGTGAACGCCTTTAGAGTAAATCCTCGATATACTGAAAGCAATTCCATTCATAAATTCATTTCAACTAATGCTCAAATACCCCTTTATAATGAAATCTCAATATAGTGAACACAAAAGTCCAGTCTTCAACTATTTACTATATCGGGGTATTTCTTTATAAGCATCTATTGATAAGAATATAACGTACTTTTAAAGACTGAATAACTTTTTAAAATGTTGATTTCTAACTTTTATGTACGGATGCTATGTTATAATCAATTATTATTAATAAGTTGAAAAAAGCTATATCTTTGTACTGTAAAAGAAAGAAGTTTAAAAATCCTTAAACTTAATCTTCACCTGAAAGAGGCCTGTGCTGTGATTAACTTTTTAATTCTTAATAGAGTTTGAGCTCATGAATGTTTAGTAGAACACATAATATAATGATCAGACAAACGGGTCGCAGACGACTCACCGACAAAAAATTAGGCAAACTTTTACATTTTTTTCGTTTCTTAAGTCCTATTTGAATAAAATTAAACCCGATTTATATGTAAATTGGACCGTGAATTCCGAATATGAAAGAGATTTTTGACTAAAACCAATAGTTTTTGAGATTTTTGTAAATTTGAAAAAATTTTCATGTAAAAAATCAGTTGAAATATCTAAAAAAATATTAAGTTTAGACAAAAATCTCTTTCATATTCGAAATTCTCAGTTCAATTTACATATGAAT
>JAUJYT010001545.1:0-11227 GCA_033996565.1 Nanhermannia nana
TGGCAGTGCATGAGAAAGCCGTTGCTTATAACCGAAATTGCCTATATCAGGGTTGCCTATAACGGGGACAGACTGTATTTAAATTTGTTTGAGATGCGCCAATTTTTTTATATAAAACTAGAAAAAGTTTTCCTCACTTTAGTTTATTTCGGGCTTATTTTATTAATTTACTGTACCATTAGAGGTGAGTCAGCAAAACTTAATGTAAATGCACTTAACAATGTGGTGGTCGTCAGCTCTAACCCCGGACACTGCACTTCTTTTACGGTAATGTCATAAAAGATAAAAGAATGTCCTTTGTTTTCGAGCGAACCCTAGGCCCTAGGCATTAACCGATACCCACACAAGTTAAAAATTCTTACAATTCTCTTGAAAAGTATTTGAATATTCGATGTATTCTATAAGAGTTTTCAAACAATGCAAAGTGCAAAGTGCAAAGATCTGTCGGTGCAAAGAGACCACTAAATTAAAAAGAGAATGATTAACTGCTAATCCAATAATTACTTTATTAGATACCGATTTTCATTGACCTAATTATATGCAATATTTGTAAGAATTGCATGAATTAACTCTTTAAACATTCAGTAGTAATCAAATGAAATTTAAACTTTATTTAGATCTATTTTGAAGGATATGTTCAATACCTTAGCAAAACTTCTTTGTTTGTCATCTGATATTTGATTAAAATTAAGTATAAATACTTCGAGATGTGATCATTAGTATTCAATTCAACAATTGGTTCTCAATTGTGTTTAAAAACACATTTTAATTAAACATCAATTACTTTGAGGTAAACTATATTTTACACTTTACGAGAAAATTTGTTTTTTCGATACTTATTGTCCTTTTTTTAGAAAATCTCATAACAAAGTTTCAAAATGAAATTATTGTTAGCAATTGTATTGGCATTATTGCCATTAATGGCTTATTCACAACAATCTGTTGGCTCTTATTGGGTGACCAAAGTCGTAAACGGCGCGTACTGTGGCTCAGAATTAACCCGATTTAACTTTAATGACTATGAAAGTAATAATATATTTATTTATGGTTCGGACACATCTCAGCCTATACTTTATCAGGTATGCAGAGAAAGATGTCAACAGAAAAGAGAAGTCGATGGCGTTGCTTCGTGTGAACCTCTCTTTTAGTCAAAAGTTCTAATCAAAGTCTAAATTTGAAGAACGTGTTAAGTCAATGCATAAAAGGCTTACACTTAACTTTTCTAACATTTTTCAATTGTTTAAACAAAATTACTTGTAATTAACTTTTATTCGTTTAATTCAATCAATAAATTTATTTTTTAAGCTTAAAAAATTTAATTATTATTTAATTGTGATTTAAGCCAAACTTTTTTGAATAATTTAATTATTTAAACAATTACTTGTATTGAGGAATAACTGTATTATAAGAGCGGATGAAAATAGCCTTAAAAGAGGATCCTTTGGACTGATTGGTCAGCAAACAAACAATCGTATGATTAGTAAGACTACACTTTTATTGAGTAATACCTCAAAAATGCACTAAAACCCAGTTATAAGAACATAACTACACATAATCTATAGTCCATTAATAAAACATAAGATTTAAAAATAAATATTTAAAAAATATATAAACAAAACAATTAATGATTTAAATGTCAAAAAATGATTCAATAAATTAAAAAACAAATTTCAAAGCTTTAAAATACAAATCAATTACAATAAAGAGATTTGACTGTAATTACAATTTAGTTTTTTATAAAAAAAATACATATTTTTTGACGCAATAGACCTGAACTGATAGAAAGCATTTGTAAGACACCTAACAATCGGTCAAAGGTTTGGATTTTCCTGAATTTGAGACTTTGATAAGTATAATAATTAAGTAATCATTAATTAATACTATTATTACTATTATTAAGTGTGAAAATGTCTCACATGTTAAGCATTGCGACTGATCTTAAGTCAAGTTCAAGATATTTCAACACTAATTATAATATCTATGGTTTCGGTCACTCTTTGAGTCAGTATTTGTTCCAAACTTTTCACTAATTTTTTATTCATTTTGTTTTACAATCAAATAGTGATTACATTTCATTCATTTAAATCAATTTAATTGTTATATAATTATAATTATTATAGCATTTCATTCAATATAAACATATTATGAATAGAAACATAAGAATTAACTATAATTTGAATAAAAGTTAATTTAAATATCAAATAATTATCGAAATAAACATAAAATGAAAGCAAAAAACTATTCAAACATTAATCGTATAAACACTTAATGACAGAAAACAACAATCGATTGATTGATACCAACAATGGGTTTGATGTGGAAAGCATTGCATCATTGGATGGATCTATCGGTTCAACACTTGATCCCAATTATCAATGGAGTACTGGTTTCTGGAATAACATCGAAAGATATGGACCACAGATGACAGACAAGAACAACGCGTTCAAAAGTGATCCCAATTATGACGTAATGCTTGTCAACGAACACAACAATCGAGTTGTGAATCCGTTCTCTTATACGCGAGAATGGAATGTAATGCCATCGCCGACACCGATGGCACCGATCGGTACTTCGCGAGAGTGTGACCCAAACCAGTACCCACTTTATGTCGAGCCGCGAGTGCGTCGCCGTTTGCCGTCTTCTATGGAGTGCGTGTTCTGTAAGAACAATGAGGAAGAGCCCAACTTCTATAGGAGTCATATTCTTAAAGACCCTGAGAGTCGAATCCTGTGTCCTGTACTTCGCGCCTATGACTGCCCCATATGTCATAATGGAGGCGGAGATGATGCCCACACTGTCCGCTATTGTCCGCTCAATAGACCCACCAGTCACGCAAAGCGCACAGACATGGCTGTCAACGCCACTGCCAACATGTCTGCAAAAGACTATCAGAAGATTGATTCCAAAGAAGAGTCCGATAATTATCTGCAGAGAAGGAAGACTTCTCACAGATTTGGTTGGAAAGCAAATGAACGCAGAAGAAGATCGTAAATAATGAATGCATTTCTGGACTTTCATTACTTCATATTTAAACGTTTTTTTATATAACATATATATTTGGGGTTTTTTGTATTAATTATTACTTAACACTTATTTTCAATTACTCTGACTTATTAATGCATGTCTTTGTGTCTATTTATATAACAATTATGTTTTTCTAGAGTATAGATGAGTCTAATAATTGCATTTAATAACTATTTTGTTATTTAATAATCATTAGTATTCAATATTTATTTCGTATAAATTTAATAAATAATTAGTTTATCTCTAACTTATGGATAGATTCTATATTTATATAATTTACTTCTTATTTTAAATAATCATATTTTTGTATACTTTTCTTCTTAATTCCTATTTCGATAAATATTTTGTTCGTTTTGATAAATTGCTTATTAATTGAGGGTTAACTCAATTTAAAACTATAAAAACATGTGTATTTCTAATTCAAATTTTGATAATTCCTTATTTTTTCTTTTGTTACACTTAAATCGTTGTAATAAAGTTTTGGATTTTGCATAAAATATCAATTTGTTTTAATTTCGAAATTAAATGTTAATTACTTTCTAATATTATTCACAAAAAACTTAATTTTTTGAGCACAAAGACAAACATTCAAAAATTCTGAACACATTAATTGCAGTTCAGATATTCTATGAATTAGAATCTGATTCCTATTAGATTTTAAGTTTCAAATTGTTTTATACTGTAGTTCACGCGAGTACTACTACTATCATAATAATCACTAACATAATCGCTGGATATGTTTTTCATGAATTCAATTAAATTCTTGTATAGTCGTAAAGTTTGAAGGATTTTATCAAAGAAGAGAATATGTATTTGTATGCATTGACAAAAAATAAATGTAATAAAAGCAAAACATTTATAAACTTGAGTTGAATTGTTTGAAGTTCACGCGCTATCATAAATATGATAACATTTAATGCATTTAATTAACTGAATCAATTCAAATATTATATTATTCTAATGTTTTACTGCATATTTCGTTCAATATAGTTCTGAAACAATTTTAATGTAATATTTTTCTGATTTAAATATATTTAAGAGTTTGAGACAATGATTAGCTTAGCATTTATTTGCATATATTTGATGCTGAGTTGTTGTGGTTGTTGTGGCGGTGGATCAAAAACAAGTGACGATCAAATGGATAAAAGTGCTGAAAAAGAGAGGATTGAAGCAGAAAAAGCACAAAAAGCTAAACTACAACAAGCGAAGAGTGACGCCAATGAAAATACTTCAAAAGTTGGTTCATCCAAACCAAGTTCTACTTCATTATCCACCAAAAGTGATACTTTATCCACAGCTATGAGTGGTTTAGATTCTTCCCCGTCTTAAAGATGCGATTATTGTTTTATTTCTATTGTTTAAAAATTAAATAAATAACAAATTGCCTCATATTTAACAATAATTTCTTTAGATATGTATGAATTCATATTTTTATTAATTCTAAAATTAAATGAATTTTCTTTATTTAATGATTTTGTGAATTGAATTTAGACTTGAAATAAGAAAATGATATTTACATGAATTTGAATTTACTATAAATAAGAAAACCCAATATAATTACTAAAACAGTGATTAAATATAAGTCCCATTTAGGTCCTAACCATTTACTAACACAACAGTTCCTGAACAAGAATTCCAATACAGAGATAATTCTGAGTTTAATTCTGGCCAAAGTCACCGAAACTTCAGCCTCACTACTAGTCTGAACGGACATATCGTAATAACGTTGAGCCAAACGAAGATTGCGTTTCACACCTAAACCCGATTCATACATAAGACCCAAATTGAATAATGCCTGAGCGTTATGTCGAGATTCAGTCGCCTTTCTATACTGATAGACAGCCATTTCATAATCAATTTTAGTTCCGTAACCATAATAATGATAATCTCCAACTTTGACGCGAGCGTAAGAATATCCCTGAGATGCAGATCGAGTCCAATACATAAGAGCAAGAGTTTTACTTTCAATTATATTCAATGATTGAATATTATGGTTCTCAAGAATGAATGCAGCATTACTTTGTGCCACCTCATATCCTAACTCTGATAAAAGCGCGTATTTCATGAATGCCTGAGCTATTCGTCCGTTACTATAGTCATTGTGCGCCTCCATAAACATAGAGCCCCAATGACCTCTTTCAGCGACGTATTTAAACAGAGGCACAGCTGCACTACAAGACCGAACAGTACCGCTTCCGCTCGCATGCATTTGAGCCAAATTAAAGAGAGCCAACACATGAACGGCCTGTGAAGCCAATGAGAAATACTTGATTGCCATCCGATAATCTCGAGCGACACTCAATCCATTCAAATACATGAGCCCTAATTGGAACTGCCCGTCAACCCATCCCTGACGAGCAGACTTTAAAGAATAGTCGAACGCTTTCGAGTAATTATTATCCACTCCTTTGCCGTAGAGATACATAAATCCGAGACTACTCTGACCGATAGGATTGCCTTTTTGTGCAGACCTTTCCAAGTATTGCAGCGCTATTTTGTAGTTTTGTTGCACTGCAGGACTGCCTTCTAAATACATTTTACCCAAAAATGCCAGAGCGTTATCATTTCCTGCTTCAGCCGCTTTTCTCAAATAATTCAAAGCTCTGATATGGTCTCGATTCACACCAAGTCCTCCATTATAGTAGAGCTGTCCTAAGCCTACCTGAGCCGCAACATCTCCTCTTTTGCTCAAAAACTGATAATACTGTAAGAGATGTTTATCTATTCGTATGTAAGGGTTTTCTAAATTTTCCTTTTCATCTAATAATCGGATTTCTTGAAAAACAGAACCGCCAGAAATTGTAATTTCTTCGGCAACATTTGTGGCCACTTTATGATAGAGATCGAGCGCAGATTCACAACTATTGAACTTCGATATTCCAAACATATATCGAAATGCGAGTGCCATTCGTGCCAATGGGTTACTGTTTTTATTATATGAGCCAAATGTGTAGTGCAATAATGCTTTTGATTGACTGACATTTACTCCTAAACCAATTGAATACATAAGTCCTAAAAATATTTGAGCGTTTGAGCGTTCGTTTATCGGAATACTTGAAAAATACTGTTTCGCAAGTTTAATATCAAATGGAAGATAATCTCCAAACAGATGTGATTTAGCGACCAATTCCTTAGATTTTTGGTGATTCAGTTTCGCTGATTCTTGTAATAGAAGGTATGCTTTTTTAGTATTGGGTTTACTATTATTAAGCAATAGTAATGCCTTTTCGTATAAACCGTTTGCAAAATTGAGTTTCTCTGTAATTTCTGTTTTCATTTTCTCGCCATTTATATAATCATCAGTTGTCTGATCCGTTGCTTTGTCATTAATTTCTTCTTTAACTTCTACTAATATTTCTTCACTTTTAAGTTCTTCATCTTTGATATGTTTGTCATCACTCTTATCAGTAATAATTAAACTTCTGCTCACATTTCTATCACTACTACTATTATTGGCATCGACTTCTTCATAACCTTTTTTGTTATTTTTATAAATAAGAGTCTTATTACTGGTATTATTACTATAGACTCCATTGTCTTTGGCATAAGATAACGGAAAATAGCAAATAAATAAAAGAATTAAAATTATGCTGCTATTCATGATATGATATGATTACTGCCTTTTATGTATTGAATTCAATCGATAAGATTCTTAAGATCACTGAAATTAAAATATAATTTTGAAAATCAAAGAGTTTGTTAACTAATTCAAAAATTTTTGATAACTGTCATTAAAAAAATTAATCGCTTATTAGTTGATATTCATTGTTGAAGTAAGAATTTGATATAGTGATTGATAAGTTGAGGGAACAAATTTCAAATTATTCTTCAGCTTTTCACTTATATATTATTGAAACGTTTGTCTCATTTCATAATTGGTGTTAAATCTTAAAGAATAGCACAGTAGCGCGCAATACATCTGTCGCACAAATAAAGGAAAATTAGTTAAGCTATCATTTAATAGACATAAGTCATAAACCAGAAAATTTTTTCGAAACTTTTTTTGCGCTATTTTTATGATTCACTATCAAAATGGTTCTCAATATTTTGAGTTTATTTCTATCAATAACTTTATTAACAGATATGACCAGTTCTACGACTTCGAAGAACAAAAAGCAAATACTCTCCATAACAGAGAAAGATGTTGTACTCAAACAACTGGATCCAGTCACAGATATGGTTCGATCGGGTGGTAATACTTTAGCAAATTTGGTTTCAGAGGGTTTGCAAATCGATGGCACTGAAGAAGCGGATGATGTGATGACTGAGGAGGGCATTGAGGAAGAAAATGACGATTCAGACACTTCAGAAATGTCTGCAAAGAGTTCGAAGAAGAAACCCCATTCTTCTGGTGCCAGTACTAAAAATTTCTCTAAAAAAGCAAATAAGACTTCAAAAACTACAGGAATGTCTAAAATGAGTTCAGAGGTCAGAACTAATTCTATTTCTGATACCAATAATAAAAAATCTACTGATAAGGAAAGTGAATCTTTACAAACTTTGGAAATGAGAGCAAATTCTGAGCTCACAAACAATTCAACTGAAATATTGAATTCTACTTCTGATGCAAATTCTGACAGTTTCAGCGATACAGCAAATAATACTTTAGAACCTTCAGGAATGTCAGAAGAAACAAATCTTAAACCTGATGATAGCCCTGAAAATTCTATTGAAGGTGTTAGCGATACGACAATTAATACACAAATAACCGCATCAAAGCCAAGCTCTTCTCGTGATGATAATTATTGGGCTATTGGTTATTCTCCTGTTCATCTGCATAGCAATCACTTCTATTTTGGTGACTTGTTTTGCTTATAAAGCTTTTAAATTAGTTTCAGCGCATATTTGTCTAATCTATAAAATAGGACAATGACTCATATGTTTTAACAAACTATTTTACATTTTTAATAGCATTTCCAAATATTTCTATTCATATTACATTGTATTCTATAATATCTATATAATAAAAACTTTTGCAAACTTTTCATAATTTAATTACTTTTGTCGTGTAATACAACAAAATATAGATTCAATTGAGAACTGAACTCAACTCAACTCAATTATTAAATTAAAAAAACAAAATTTAAATTACTATCAATTAAACTGTGATCTTTCCAGAAGCGGAATCGTTCCCATTAAATAATCTTTTTTTCTGATCATATTAGCCATAATTGAAGTCAAAACTATGATCAGAATAGTGCAAAAAGAGCCCAACACATACATAGCTCGAGATCTAAGGTCTGCAGAAATGGCTGTAATATTGAATATCCAAGTGAATGAAGAAATAAATCCAAAGATGACTAAAAGACAAAAATTTTCTTTAATAATCGCAATAAAACCAAATAATAAATCATTGAATACGACTATCACTAAACATGTTATTATTATATTACGATCTGAATTGTCTGATGAATCGCTTCGAACGCTCACATATTTCAAGTCAAGAGAATTTCTCAACACATCAAACACTAATGAGATCACCAATAGAAACAATAATATATTCTTTAATAAATTGAATTTGAAATCCATTTAAGGCAATTATCACTCTATATCTGACTCTATTTTGTAAACATAAGTTGTGTTTAAGGCATAATATTTAGATAGTTTTCTGAATAACTCTAAGAGGATATCCTGCAAAACAGCCTAACAGTAAATGTAGTTATAAAGCGATTCAATTACTAAAACAAAGTTAATATTTGGGTTCATTTGATTAATAACTTTATTAATTATTTGTTAATTGCAATGCACTCTTAATTCTCGAACACTTGAACATATGTGACAGATATCATGCTTTTAATACATAAAAATATATTTTAATAAAAACTTCATTTTGCTGAGAAGTGCTTTGCTTTACATTACATGATAACAAAGTTACATAATTATCATTCTTTATCTCAAACAAAATTAAATCAATTGGTAATTAACAAAAAAATACAAATTTGCCTCAAAAGAATCCAAATATAAGTTTAAACAAACAAAAGAATGGCTTCAATTACTGTAATATGATTTGAATGAACAAAATTAGAAATGTGATCACAAACAAAATCAACGTTTTGTATCACAATTAAAACAATACTAAAACTAATGATTCATTATTTGAAGTCTTAATTAATAAAATTATTAGAAAAACAGACGATATATTGAATTGCCTTCAGATTTATTGGTTTGGTTTTCATTACCATTAGGACTGACATTATTTTGATTGTCTTCTGCTTTATGTCCAACTCTCACATAATAATCGTCTAATTCTTCTTCTTCTTCTTCTTCATAATAGTCTTCAACCAAAAGACTTGACCTCACGTTCTCATCAAATTCAATGATGCGTTGAATGAGTTCTTCATCTGATTGATCGTCTTCCGAGTCATCGCTGAAGAAGACAAGTGACTCGTCTTCTGATTGAGTATCTGACGAATCAAAGAATACGTTTTCTATCAACGGATGTCTGCATTGCGGACACGAAGACCTGCTTGAGAGCCATCGAGTGATACAGTTGTGGTGATAAGAGTGGCCACAAATCAATCGCATAACTGTTTGTTCGCTTTTGAATGAATCCAAACAAACACTGCATTGAGTGTTGAGTTCAGTGTCTTTCACAGTAATCGTAATTATAGTGAATTCATTCAAATCATTGCTCTTTAACAACAATTCCTTTTCTTTTATGTCATTCTTTGATTTGTCTCTTATTTCTGATGACATTTTTGTCTTATTTTTTAATTAACACAAATTTCTAAATGAACTCAATTTTAAGCCTTTTATTGCTTTTGTGACACTTTTTGCAATTCATGTGTAGTATTAGTTCATAAATAATGTGAATTTGGTTTCACTTTTTATTAAGAGTTCATAACTATTGTTACAGTAATTATACAAATGTCTAAAACTTTATTACTTATTAAACAGATATTTAACACTAATTTCTAATTAAATGAGAAAAAAGTCAAAATATGTGTAATTGTTTGATTCGCTTTATTGTAGAACCAATAAAGTTTAAACTTTAAACCCCTCTTATGATGAAATTTAGTTAAAATAAACTTTGTGTTGCATTTGACTGTTCATTATAACGAGAGTCTACTGTTTGTGACTCATAAATGAGGTCCTGAGCGCGTGCTTTGAATCAAAACTTAATCCCGTTTATAGTGAACGGATCGGTATTACAAAAATCGTATCGGACATTCACTATAACCGAATATTTTTATATGCGTTTATATGGTCTTTGATTTCACGCTCAATCAATTATATACTATAGATATTTACAGTTATAGCTACAGGTATTGAAAAATTGCTCACAATTTATAATAAAAGTTCTGATTCTTTTTGTATTTATCACAGAAAAGATGATTTAATACAAAAATTATAAATATTTGTCAAATTGATTGCATTTTTGTGACTCTATAGTTGTTTTTCTATTTTGAGTGAAGTTATTAAAGTTTTTGAATTAACACTTTTGGTATAACATAGAAACGTTATAAATACTATAAAGACTATATATTATAATACAATAGGTTAGGTAGGGATTATCGGTCTGGCCACGAGTTGTAAATTTGAAGTCATCTAATTTAATGTAAAATATAGAATACTTATAACGATTTATTTCCTGCACTTTGAAAATTTTTTATAACATAGAAAATTAGCGTGAGTTTCAACAAACCGGGTGCAAAGTATAGATGTTCCAAAAACCAATTTTTGCAACCCGACCCGACCCGCAACTCGCTCACTCTAGACCAACCACCTTTTTTGACACCAAAACTGGAGAGAAAATTATTAAAGGTGGAACCAAGGATATTTTTCACATATTCTTTCAATACATAGATTTAGTTACAAATAAACATTTTGTTATCAAAAACAAGTCAAGAGCGAAGTCATATGTCGCGCATTAAAGAGAAATCTGTTTTAACCGAAAAAAAACTTTAAGACTAAAGACAGAAATGTTTTAAAGAAAGAAGAATACAAGAGATGCAAAATAGTATATAATAAACTCAAACAAGACTTCAGTAAGTGTTTAAAGTTATGACACAGTCAGTGGTGTGTTTTAATAAAATTAAACAAGTTTTCAGATAAAATAAGTGCAAAACTTGATTCACATCTAAATCTCATTGAATCTTATGCTAAAGCAACCACTTCTGGAGTTAAGCATTAGATTAAAAGTAAATAAATTTTTAAGTTTTATATTTAAAAAACTAAACTGTTTTGAATGTCATATAATTTT
>JAUJYT010001546.1:0-11225 GCA_033996565.1 Nanhermannia nana
TAATTTTTCAAAATATTATACTATCAGCAAATAATTAAAGGAATAATTCTTTCATTCTTCTGTATATTTATTGAAATATATTTTCATAACTTTATTTTCTACTTTTAAATAATGAATCAATTATTATGTAAATTGAAAAAAATTGAAAAACTAATAAATCTATTGATTTTTGATTATATAAATTCGAATTTACTGATACGATATAATGCAGAAATAAGAGAATGTACAGCAAAGGAATTACAACACATATACAGATCAAGTTTTCTAAAGTACATATAATATAACACAACCTAATTGTGCCACTTTATATCACAATTATCATAACATAGTAAACTTATACCCAGTGTGTGATCATATCTCGTCATTTTGATTCAGTGGTATCACAAAAAGTTATAATTTTCAACATATTATGAGACAACTATTTTTAGGTGAATTGACTCAAAAGGGAATTATGAGACACCCCGTAGATTGTGGTAATCGGTGCATAACTGTAATTTCAGAAGTTTTGAAAATAAAAAGACAAAATTTATGAAATTGTTTTATAAAACTTATGAAAGTATTAAGTTTAAATTATATAAATTACTTAAATAAATAATTATTTGTTTATAGTTTAGTGCAGTATATATTATACAGTAAAGACCAAAAAGAACTGACTTAATTCAATTAATTAAATGTTCTTATGATATTTATATGGCTTACAAGTTATTCAGAAACAGAGTCAGAAAAAGTCAGACTCAGAAACAAAACAATACTGAAAAATGATTTAATAGACATTAATTATAATCTAGTCCTAAAGCTCTTCAACAAAAACTATAGAAATAAAAGGCCAGATAATTAGAGAGCAAGAATACATAAATTATTGTTATTATTTTTTCATACAAGAATTACATTATATATATTGATTGCATTGTGTTAAATATTTCAATTGAAATGAATTTTAAATTATAGGTTTGTGATATTATTATGGCACCAATTTAGTTATAAAAAGATGATTTTTAAATCTTGTATAGAAATTTCATGAACATTTTTTTAAATATACAAAGATATAATATATATCTTACTATTGATAATATTTGTATTTCTGTCAATTCCGAGAAAGTTTTATCTTCACATTAAAATACAATCTAATATTTTTTTATTATCAATTTGAGCACAAAATTGCTTCAATAAGAACTTTATTATTATTTTAGCTTATTTTAAAATAATAAATATTATATAATTGTTTTAAATATTTCAAAAATCAAAATCAAGAGCATTTTACTAAATAAATGTTTTTTGTGATGAAAAATGAAGAGAATATGCGAGGGCAGAGCCTAGGCTAGCCCAGGCTGGCCTAAGCTCCAGGCTCGGCTCGAGGGACCTTTCAATGAAACCTTTAAATGGAATTCATATCTTATCGATTAATCTACAGTATAGTATAACACGGCTTATGTCTAATTTTATTGTATTGCAGGTCCAGCAAAGGAAAACAAGCCGATCCGTTCGAGTGCACGCATCACAGTGTTAGGTAAGATCCGTCTAACAGTATTTACGCTCTGGGAATTAATGTTAAACTCAGATACTTTTTCTCATTTTTGCGACTTTCTCTTTTGGTTTACTTTTTCAACTCCGTATACTCTCACTCACCACAATACAGTTCCTCCTCATGAGATTTTACTGCAACCAACAAATCGAGCTCTTATTTTTAATATAACTAAGCAAAAGCAAAGTCATACTAATAGCAGATTAGAAGTTCGAGAGGCTGAGAGAATCACTTTGGCATGTAATACAAGCACTCTGTCAAAGCCACCGACTCTTATCAAATGGTTCAGGAATGGTATGCTAATTAACAAAGGTATATGCGATTCTCACTTCATTATGTCTCTACAGCCATGCTATGTTTGAATTCTTGAGTTTCTAAATTGTCATTTGAATGGTTTTAGACATGTTTTGTTGAAGTAATCACTCGATAATATCATTTTCAATTAATGAGTTAATGAATTTAATTGAAGTTTCCTTTTAAGTTGGTTTCAATATTTAACAACATTCAGATAAATTTTTTTTTTGCACATTTTCAATATTATTTAGAAGAGATAACTATTAACTGATGTGAAAGCTAAATATGCTATAGTTTAATGAATAAAAATTTAATTAATGTATGCAAACTTGATTTCAATTTTTCGGATTCTATAGAACTATAGACAAGTTTTTGTTTACATTAATGGCTCAGTGGAATGAAATCTAATGTTCAATTAGCTTTTATGCAGGGATGCACAAGTTAGCAAGCATCACTTTAAAAAACATTAAAAATCAACAATGTCGTTTATCGCAAATACTAAAACTACATTAAATTTTCAAAAATTTCAGTCTAAAATAAGTTATTAGTAATAACAGTTAAAATTCCAGTTTAAAACATTAACGCATCGATTATTTGATTTGTTCAGTATAAGTCATTTTCTATTATGATTCGCAGATCTTATAGATAATCATTGTTTATCTGATCATAAAATCAAGTTCTTTAGTGGGAAAAATACTTTATCCGATTCTTACAATTATTAATCTAACAATCAATTTTACGAACGATACAGTATTGATTGCTTATGAGAAATGTAAACATAGTATGATGTAATAGAAAGCATGATTTCTAGTCAAACACGATATTTACTAAAAACTTACTTTCATTTTTCAAAAATAGTTCAAGATTTATGATTTCATTTTAGGTTTTATTTATGTTTAGTTCATAAATACAGTACATACAAATACAGTACATACGAATACAGTTCATACAGTAATATAAAATCGTATTTTTGAATTTAATGCTTTACTTTCAAAGATCCAAGTTAAGTTTGATCCCACTGATGGCTTATTTTTGCGCTAGTTTTACTCCAATCTCTCATTTTTAATGATAAAAACAAATAAGCGATGAAATAATTAATTGATTTAATTTGAATATTTAAAATTTATTATACAATACTTACAGTATAAATAAAAATTACAATATAAATTTGTACTGTACTCTATATTCAATATTATACAAGTTGTATATGTAATAAACTAAATCGATTTGAAAGTTAGAAGATCTTAAGCTATTGTAATGTTGAGCACAACTACCAATAAAGCTTTATATAAAACTAAGGTCCATATAAACTAGATTTAACTTAAACAAGTAGTTCACTGATAATGTGATTTATTATTCTGAATCGAATTGTCTATAGATAGCTATTCTGTGGTATTAAAACAAGGCTTAGGAACATCTGGAAAATTGTCTTCAACATCGAGTACATTATACATATATACACGACTGGATGATAATGGTATGAAATAAATTTGGAACTTTTCCGCATTTAATTGAAGAAATAATAAAATCAATGTTTTTAAAGGAGTTCAATACACTTGTCAGGGAGAACATCCAGCACTTGCAAAACCAATCAAATCGACGATTACCTTAAGCGTCCTCTGTATGTCGATTATACTGTCCATTAATTGATCAATAAGTTACACCATATAGACATAAATTAGGCGTATCTAATAGTTATTTCATTTTATTCGAGATCCGCCCGGATCTCCTTCAATAGAGGGTTACACTGATGGAGATGTGATTAGTGTTAGCGATACACTGACACTGGCGTGCATTAGTCGTGGAGGGAATCCACTCGCGAAACTGTAAAGTTCACTCACACCAAATACTCATTTCAATTGATTCAAGGCTTCATACTATATATTATTGACAGGATTTGGTATAAAGAAACACAAGAAGTCGATAATACATATTCCAGTAGTGGAGGCCGTGAATCTACTAATATTTATTCATTTACCGTTACGCCGAGTGATAACAACGCACTTTACAAGTGTGAAGCGACAAATGAAGTGACAACTCAGCCGTTAATTGCATTCATACGTCTCAAAGTATTGTGTAAGGATTCATTGCTTTCTCCATTCAACTATTTTAAACATATTTACCCCTTCTCTCCGCTTCTAATACGTACAATAAATATCCTCTTTTTTGTTATCACTCGGGAATAATTTCCTCGCCAGAGAATTTTTTTTCTATTTTACTCTCATTGTGAATAAACTTCAAACCGTGAGATTAATATATCCATTACGAAGAAAAATTCTCTGTTTGAAAACTAAATTATAACATACAGAATATAGCAAAACTCTATATAGCGAACAAAAATATTCTTTACTTTCTCTTAGATTAAAAAAATGCATACTTTATAAGTGCTATAAAGAAAAGAATGAAAATCGAGTTAAATGTTTTTTTCAATTTTAAAGTTTAAATTGTTTGAATTTAATACAGTTCCTCCAGTAAAAGTAGAAGTAATTGGACAAAAACAGGGTAGAGTAGGAGATATAATAACCCTGACATGTGTGGCCGGACCTGCAAACCCTAGTGCAGAAGTTTCGTGGATGATCGACGGTAAGCAATGTTTAGGTTTTATAATTACACTTTATATTCAAGTGTTATTTTCTGTTACAAAGCGAGTCAATCAAACTATAAATTACTGCATTATTAATGGTTACTTTCATTTGACTGTTAAATCTTCTGAAGTGCAATTTTTAATGACATTAGGTTAAGTTATATGTCGGTCATTTTAATTATCAGTCTAAAGATCTATAGGCCATAGGTTCACAATTTTATTAAATTTAGTAAAAGGTAACTTATTGAATGTGGTACAGGCAGGAAATTATATAGAGCCTTTTTGAAACTTAAACGTTTATAGAAATAAATTCTTTAATTTTGGAATATATTTTATTTATTTGGTTCAAAAATTTACAGCGGATTAATCTTAACTTAATTTTGAGAAATTAAAAGCCCAACTAAAAAGTAGACACATTCATACTCTGCTTTTCTGTGTTAAATAATGTTTAAATTAAGGAAATTCTTTTATAAACTATAATATTAGTAATTATCCCATAGAAGTTGCGTTCACTTAATAATATTTGACATTTTGATAATATTTATGCAGGGCGTCCAATATTACCTTTAAGCACATGGACTGTTGATATGAAAGAGGGTTGGATCACTACCACTAACATAACACTAACATTAACAAGTCAAGATCCCGATACCAAAACTGTTTCATGTTATGCCTCCTCAGAAACTCTCGGAGAAACTATTGTTCAAACATTTAATATTGATATACTTTGTAAGGATAATGTTTTTGATACCAATAATAATTATGACTTTGCTCTTAATATATTAATAAATTTTGCACCTATGGTCAGACCCACCCGGAACGCCATCCATTATTGGGTACAAAGAAGGAACAAATTTAGCGGCTGGAGAATTATATAGATTCAAGTGTAAGTTAAAATCTTATGCTATTAATTATTTGGGATTCTATGCTCAGGTATTTAACTATTTTTTATTATAAATACTATTAAGTCTGGGATTTTAGATATGCACGAGTGGCGTGTAAACAAGCATCTTGGCAGATTTTATGATAACCTAAAATCTCCAATTTACTAGTTAGCAACTATTTTCAGATTATTCACCATTTTTAGGTTTTTTAAGCTATTTTAGGTATTTTATAAAAAATATTTGAGAAAAAGTTGATCTTTTCAGAAAAAATTGACGAGAAGATAATTTAAAACATTTTTTAGTTCGGATTTTTTTAAGTAAACCGATGAATTTTGACTCCTCCTCGATTTTCAGAACTTTCCGAAATTTTTTTGGGTTCCAGATTTAAAAAAGTAATTTTCCGGTATTTTTGACATAAAATAAATACCGTTTTTAGCAATTATTTCTCGATTTTTAGTCACCTTTTTAGGTGTCTAAAACACAAAAATAAGCATCTAATGGTAAAATCCCTATTAATTAATATTATATGATATAATATTATATTCATAGTAAATTACTATCTATATATGAGAATCACTCATTTGAAAACCAAAAAAGTCTTTCCTATCAATTATATTTTTTGAGTTGATTTTATAAGTATTAATACATGTAGAGTATATGCTATGCTTATTCTTAAATGTATTTGGAAACTATTGATATTATTCCTTCGTTTTGCATTTAGAAACTTTAATAGTGTACAGGTTTGCAAAAGATTTATTTAAAAAATAAAATCTTTTTCAAACTCTTTCACTTAAAAACTAAAAAAAGAAATCGAGTTCTACTTGTCTAACATCAAAGATAATGTGTAGTTTATTGATAAAATATAAATACAAAACTAAAAATATATATTTTTATTATGGAGTTTTTCATCATTGAAAGCTTTGCTTTAATGCTTAGATTCTAATATTATCACTTCATAGTAATATAATGTCTAGAATTGAGAGACATTTTTATCTGGATTTAAAGCGTTACTTAGCTTGCTTTCTTAGATGGCTTGTAGAAAAGCATCTCCTATTCAGCAATAAGTGCTTTTGTTTCATTTTTCTGGTAGTATAGCATTTGTTGGATAATAAACCATGACATTGAAAAGTAGCCGGTATTAAGGGATGAGATCTTAGGGCATGAAAAGATATCTAAAGATATACTTTATATTTTATAAACTCTTGAGAAACTAAAAAATTAATGGTTTAATCGACAGGTGTTTCAATGGGAGGCAATCCATTACCAACTCTTCGTTGGCAAGTAGTTAGTGTTACGGGCAATGTAGGGCATGATAGAGAAATTAGTGCATTAACTTCAATCAGCGGTAGTGGTGTTTCAAGTGAATTAGTGATACGTGCAGAGGCAGCAGACAATGGCGCCACTTATAAATGCGAGGCTTCAAATCCGGCCACTTTGAAGCCATTGAGCACTTCAATAACATTATCCGTATTTTATATATCAGAAACAGTAGTAATCAAATCAAAGCCCAAATATCCCAAAAATGGTGATTTGATGGCTCTTCACTGTGATTCCGGTGCATGTAATCCAATATGTGAAGTATTTTGGTATAAAAATGATATCAAACTTATTGGACAACACGATGGGGTGATTGAAACAAATACGCCATTTGGCGGAAAGAGCACGAGAAGCAAACTCAAGCTTAACGTGACTTCAAAAGACGATGAAAGTGATATTATGTGTGAAGCTGTAAACCAAGTGCTCAGCAAAACAACCCGAGGAAACATGACTCTTCGTGTGTTCTGTAAGTTATTAATATAGATAATAATGGTTTGCGCTAACAATGAATAATTATATCAATATTAATGTTTAACTTGAAATATAGTTAAGCCTGAATTTGTGGTACCGCCTCTACAAAAGTTTGATGTCATTGAAAGCGCTGATGTTTCAGTTAATTTAAGTGCAAAAGGCAATCCATCACTTATATCTTATACGTGGTGGAAAGACAGCCTTCCTCTTTTGGATATATCTGATACAACATCAACAATAATGCCTAATGCTATGATACCTCATCGTCAGCAGCATCGCAGACAACATCAATTACTATCTCGCGGTCCTATATTGAAAATCAGAAATGTGTTTAGAGAAGACGCCGGAGAGTATGATTGTGAAGCCGCTAATACTGAAGGCTCAACAAAAACCACTATTTTAATAAATGTTTTGTGTAAGTTTAGGTTCATTTATATTGTATTATTGCTTCTATTTATATAAAGACGTATTATTGTGTTTAAAGTCGGCCCAATTATAGTTGACATCTCAAAGTTGGTATTAGTGAATTCAGGAGAATCTGCTTCACTCTTCTGTCTTGCTGTCGGAAATCCAATGACTGATGATTTGATTCATTGGAGAAAAGAAGGCAACACTAATTTCATAAAGGATTCCAGAATTAATACTGAAATTGAAAGGGGAAGATCAACTCTATGGATCACTAATGTCAGTGCTCACAAAGATAGCGGAGTGTATGAGTGTCGAGGTATGGATGTGAGAAATCTTTTTCTAAAAATAATCTTCAACGAAATATAGTTTATGTTCTCCAAAAAAACTTATCATAAAATCTTAAAATGCTTTCCGCTTTTTTAATGGAGAATTTAAAGTGGAATTTATTTACGAAGTGCTCATCTATTTTATTATAAGAAAAAATTTTCAAACTTTTCTAAACATAATTTTACTTTTTTGACACTTTGAGATGATTAATAGAATTATTTTTTAGCCAACAATGGGGTCGGGGATGAGGCGATTGAAGTCGTGAAACTTTTGATAAAGACAAAGCCGAAAATTATTTTAAATATGACAACAACTAATGTGGCGGCGGAGGACTCAGAAAGTGTTAAAATGCTATGCACTGCAAGTGGAGTTCCAAAAGTGCACTTTAAATGGATCAGTCCTGAGAACGAATTTCTTAGCAGTGAATCAGAATTGTTGGCCAATAATAACGTAAAATATTTTCGGTATAATGTCGAAAAACGACAAATCGATGACACTCTCTTTGAAAGTGCTCTAACTATAAAGCGCGTAACACATAATGATCTCAATAAATCATTTAAATGTTTAGCACATAACGAAAAAGGTGAAAGTGAGGCACTCATCAAATTGCGAAAGCGAGGAAAACCAGATTCACCCAACTTTTTAAAAATCATTAACATTACTCATAACAGTGCTTTTCTCTCCTGGACTCCAAATTTTGACGGAGGGCTAAGACAGTCATTCAAAGTTCAATATTATAAAAAAGGATCCAATAGTCTTAACACCAAAGAAACTGATGAAAATTGGATTTTAATTAAAGGATTAGAGAGTGCATCAGAATATACATTCACTGTCTTAGCTTTCAATGGATTTGGCGAAAGTGACTGGAATGAGAATAACAATTCTATACATTCGTCAACATATGCAACAGAATTCGATTCAAGTGAAGCCTTAATAGACTCACTTAATAGAAAGTCCAATCCGGGAAAGAAATCTGTCTCAAAAATAATTATGATAATTGTTTTTGTTTTGGGACTGTTTTTAATCATCTTAAATGCTTGTCTTGTAATATGTTATTTCAAGTGGAAGAAAAAGATAGATAATGGCAATAAACACAAATCTAAGAAAGTCAAAGCATATAAGGATACCATTAATGGAGAACCAATTTTGATGAAAGCTTTGAGTGAAGAAGATGTTGCCCTGACTACTGCCCTAATGCCAATGCCTGATCAATCGGCTCATACGGCAAATGCCAAACGCTGTGAAGTACTTATGATGAGTGATCTTAATTCATCATCATCTTCATCATCACTACAACAGCCAATGCCACATATGACACACATGAAACATGTGCTTCTCAGCAAATGTCAAAACTCGGAATTCAAGTATAAAAGGAAAAGTTCTTCATTTGAAACTGAAAATTGTCCCGATATTATCAAAACTCGTAATATCGAAGTAAGTTCTGTTCAGTTTTTCTCTTACTCTCTCACGCTTTATGTCATTCATTTCGCGCAACATTTAACATGTTTTTACCTGTACTATAAATTGACAAAAATTATTTTTGAAATATTTTTTAATATAGGATTATGAGATAGAGGACACACATTGTGAAACACAAAGTCATCAATTTAGTAATTATTGTATTAATATGAATGGTGCCAACAATACAACTACTTCTATGATGTATAGTCCATGTAATTCAATACAAATACAGAATAATGATAAACTACAACTCAGATCTATATTAAAGAATGGAAGCATCAAATCAAATAAAAATCAAGAGATTCATATGCTTTAATGCTTTAATGTTTTTACGCTTTTGTGTTAACTCATAATTAAATCAAAAAATAGTGTGCTGTCAATCATCAATTTGTATCCTGTATTTTGTATTGAATGAAAATATTGCTCATCATATTTTTTATCAAACTAGGTTAATAAGCCATAAAAACCTGTACTTTTGCAATAATAATATATTTACTGTGCCTTATGTTAAGCTTAAATGATATATAATTTGACAATAAAAATCTTTTTAATTAATAAAAATTAAGTCCAATTATTTCTTAAAAATACATTGAACTTATTGAGTGATTCACTAAGAATCTGAATGCCATAATCAAAGAGCGTTTTCTTGATTGGACTGTAGTGGACACGTTTCGATTTTGTCTTCGTTTAATAATAGATTAGACATTTTTAAATCTTCCTTTGAGTGATAAGACCAATTCGGTGTGGGAACACTGCATGACATTTGCTGTTCAAAATTATATTTAGTAGATTGAGGCAAATCTGTTGGTCTGTTTGGTTTATTAGGTTTATTAGGGTCCTCATTCATTGCACTCCTTTTGTTACACGCAGATTTTGAACAGTATATCACTGATATCAGTAAAACTAAACATATAACTATAATAGCACTGCCAATAATTGTTAAAATTGCTCCAATTAATCGAGTTTTCTCTGTTAAATCAGTATTTGATGCCGAAATAATTCTTAGCAAAATTCCGATTACAATCAAAAATAAGCCAAATATACCAAAACCGATCGCTAAATGACAACAAAGCCTATGAGACAAAGGCATCTTTTTATAGATGGTATAAAAATCTTAATTATTCCTTTATATCATAACTGAATATCTAAAACCAGTCTTAAACAAATCAAATATAGTGTAGATCTTAAGCTTTGACGAGAATTTAGAGAATGCATTTCAATGACTCTAATATTTGAATATTTTGTTAAAATAAATGAAACAAATAAACTCTAATACTGTATGTGCTGTAACTGTTATCATATCTTTAATATTGACTTCTTAAAGCACATCCCAGTCTTTATTGGCCACAAAACACACTTTAGAGCATAACATAAATTATGCAGTTCAGCAAATGCTAAACATTTCATCGAATTTCAGTTCAATGAAATCCACTCTTCGTTTAAGTATATGTTTGTTTGTGATTAATAACTAAAAATATGTATATTTTGATTATAACAAAATGGGTTTTCATATAACTTTAAATTTGGTATTTTATTGAAATAATATTCTAAAGTATTTTCAAACAAAGTCTTATATTTTCCATATTTTCATACAAATAAATTCTACGATTCAACGGAAACCTTTTTATCTTTAGTTTCTTATCTCAATTCTTTATGTAATCTCAGTATTACATATATTATAACACCTGAAAATCCTACCCATTTTGTCAATAAGTTCACTAACTTTTGATAATACTGTACATAAGTAGTAAAGGTCCACATTATTTTATTTCTTCGCTTGAAGTTTGATTCAATATATTTTAATCTCAATTGAATAACAGAATAACTAAGAAAAGTGCAAAGAACTCAATACTGTATTGACATTTAAAACATATCACATGAATAGGGTTACAAATTAATAATCTCAAAATAGGGAACAAAAGTACTATTTTTGAGATTTTTTAATTAAAATAATTTT
>JAUJYT010001547.1:0-11223 GCA_033996565.1 Nanhermannia nana
CCATTCATGGCTTCAGAAAGTATTATGACTGATGATTACATAAATTTACACAATATTTAAAATAAATTTATAAAAAATATGAATATATGGCACAAACTTTGCAAATTATTGAAACACTAAAATAGAACGTATTACCGGTCTGTCCAACCGGCTCACGAAGACTAAGCACGCGTTAAGGACTAAATATTAAACTTTTATAGTTCACTGTGAATTCGTCTGCAAAGAAAAAGGGGTGGAAATGGTTTAGTTGATGATGTGCTTGTCTTAATTCTTGCCACCGCCAAAGTTTTGAGGCTATCAATGCTATCAAAGCACTTCTTGGTCTTAAATACGAACCCGCCCTTTGTTGATGCAATTGCGTGGATCTGTTCTCTAACCAATGGTAATCGGGCGCACCTTAATTGTGTTTATACTGCAACAAACTCATGCATTATAATAACGGTGAGAATAGGTTCAGTTTCACTTAACCTGAGCCTTTTAGAGCTGTGCTCACAACCCTGAAACTTGAGCCCCAATTATTCGAACTGAGTCTCGAGCCTAAACCTTCAAACTTCAATAAGAAAATTGTAAGCAATTTTTCAATATAAAGTTATAATTCAATCAAAAACCGAGAATATCATTTTTCAATAGAAATTCATAAAATATTGCAATCAATTTCATATCTATCTGTTAATAACTTATTATTTACTCAGTTACAAAATAATAAGTCATTTACAGACATCAAATTCACAACATTTTATTTTCTAAATTTTACATAATTCACTCCACCAAACAAAAATGCTGACTCTCACCAGATATTTTCTAAAAATCCTTTATCCTGTTAAAAATGATGATTTTGAACAGAGATGGGCAAGATATGAAGCTCCAGAGGGGGGGGGGGGGTACTATTTTTTTGAAAATTTTACCTTGGTCCCCCTTCCAAGGTAAAAATCCGAAAATTCATGGAGGGGGTCTACAACTCAAAGGGGGACCAAGGTAAAATTTCAGACCTTAAGGGGGGGGGGGTTACACCCAACCTTTGCCCATCTCTGATTTGGAACTAAATTAGAATAAATATGGAGTTAATATCTTAAACTCTTAAAAATTCTCTGTTTTTTCAATAATATTATATATTAAACATTAATACATAATTCAAAAGTTTATCTGTCTTTCACTTTTTGATTAAATTAAACTAATAGTTAATTTGGTCAAAACTAATTCGTTATGTTTTTAATTCTAAAATGAATGAAGTGAAATCCCGAGGTAATGGTCTTTCTATACAATATGCTGGACTTGTGCAACAAACACTTTGTAGAAGATCCCACTATTCAAAGAAAAGTTAGGAAATCTCAAACCCAAACCCAACAAGTTTTCAATAAACTATATCCAAACCTAATACTCTTAAGTTTGGGTTCAACTTTCCTTCGCTAGTGTATACTTACTGTAGAAGAAAACAGTGACAGTATAAATGAGCCAACTATAAATAGGAAAATGTGAAGAAAGTGATTCATTCATTTTGAAAGCTGCGTTCGTCCGTTAGAGTCTAATCCTCTATTAAACTCTTGCTTTCTTAAGAGGATAAGCGGCAAGAAAATAGACGATTAAATGGATTATTGTTAAAATCAATACTATTGTGAGTCTACTGTAGCCTATTATAGATTTTTGTGCCAATTGTATATAATAATGTTTTCAGTGTCCTGTTATGTTCTATTATTATTTTGGATAAATTTTCAAGAAAAAGTAAAGTCTAAGGTTATAATAGCGATAGATGAAAGCGAATCACCGTCAACAGTATGAGACTAGAGTCTGAGCCTATGCACATCATTAATTTTGAAAACTCAAATAAATACAAAAAATCATTTATTCATTCATTTGTTGCATTCTTCCCACTGAAACACTTAATCAAAGAAATATTTAATAATTTAACAAAATTAACAATAAGAAGGGGTAAAAAAGAAGTTTTATTGCATTTTATTATGTAAATTGAATAATACCTGAATAATACTAATATAAATGTTTTTACACTTAACCGAATAAAGTAGGTTATCATCCAATGTTTTATATAAAAATTTCTTTCCCTTTTGAAGTCTAACAACATTTAAAGGCATTGACTGAATGCCAGTTCAAACACTTTCGTTTCAAATAAGATTTGCCGTTAAAAAATAAATTAAGAGATAGAAAAAAGTAAACATAATTTTAAATGACTCTACACTACCATTTAAATGGCCTCAATCATGAAGTATTTGAAGTATTTGTTCGCCTGTTTTCCGAGAATAGCAAGAATTGAAGCCTTCTATGAAAGCTAATTATTTGACCGAAATGGCCATCAAAACAAAAGACGTCTTAATTATAAAATGCATGTAAAATGAAATGGTAAGTGATATTCTTTCGGTTTTGCCTAACGAGTAAGCATTGATTGCGGTCAAGGGTAACTGCAGCTTACCTTCAAAAATCTTAAGACTTCTATAACTATTTTAATACACTATAATTCTAAAAGTATTAGTGTTACTAACGTACAAGTCTGGCTATTAAACATCCACATTGTTTGCTTCCGGCAGTATAATTGAGGTGTTAAGTCAGTCACTTTGTGGATGTGGTGAATCTCTGTTAAATATAGGCTCCAACCTCATGACCCAAAACAGCTATTGGCCTACATGTTAGTCATTTAATATATACACAAATTTATTGTAAGACACAAATCAAAACTAAAAGGCAACAAATCCGTGCATTAAATGTTGGCGTCTCAGGAAATTAATATTTAAAATATGATTTTTCTCTTTTTCTCCTCAAATAAGAATACATTTTTTGATGGCTTTGAAAAATGATTATTTTATTTACGCCCAAAATTGATTGCTTTGAGTAATTTACGCAAACATTTAAATTAAATTCTGAAATAGTATTTATTATTCTAAAAATTTGTTGGAATAAAGCCATCAATATTAAAATCAATTGGAATCAGATATGTTAGGAATTTACTTTCATTTTTGATGACCAGCTTCTCAAACAGTTTTGATATCTCAAGATCACTAAAAGAATTATTTAATTTAAATTTATGACTCTAAAAAAATTGCATTTCATAGAACAGTTAATAAAAGCTAAATAAGTCATAAATAGAGAGTTGTTTAATATTGATTTATAAAGAGCCAAATATTTAAATATATTTAATTATAATTTTCAAACTTTAAGCTTAAGTCTTATATGGAATACATTATTATATGACTATTATTAAGATAAGGAGTACTAGTGTTACAATTGTCTATTAAATTCATTAAATTACAAAATAAAAATATATATTTAATAAAACTTAATTACCAAAACGTTTTCTGAATGCAAAAACCTAACTCCGTTTTTGGTTGGGCGAGGGGTAGGTAAGAATGAGTGTACAAAAAAGTGGAAAGTTTAGAAACTAGTTGTTTTAGTGTCATCATTTTTTGAAAATAGGCAAATATTTAAATAAATATAAATATTTAATTAAATATGAAATATTTGTTAACCCTCTAAATATTGATTTTTATTGATTTATAAATTTTGCTAAAGAGTTCTTATTATGTAGTTCGTTCACATTATAAGTTTCACACAGATATGAGTTACCGACAAAAATATGGATTTATTTAAAAAACAATTGTCTAGTCAAAAACAATAGAGAATAGTCATAAACGGATAGATAGATGAATAGATTCTTTAGTCATAAACGGTTTAGCTGTTTGAATAACTCAAATCTCTATTAAATACGATCTTTATTAATTAAATTGAAATGTTTCAAAAACTCATATATAAGTCATATGTATTTTTATATAAGTCATAAGAATAAGTGGTGTCAGTTGTTCAGAAAAACTAATTTATGAGATTTGGCTTCGATTAATATTTTACTTTTGAAGGCAAACTCATATTTTTTTTTAAATCTAATATTATTTTGTATGAATTTCAACACAGTATTAAAGCCAATGAAATCGTTCTCATCGCTCAAGTTATTCACAATAAGATTATTAAATAATAATAAATTGCGAAACTGTTTTCGAAAGTTTGAGGTCACCTAACGAGTAACTGTATAACATTTCATGGAATTGTGTATCTGTATATTTGACACTTTTGTGTAATTTTTTTAGATATCAAATGTAAATGTGTTGCCCTAAAGATTCATAAACTAATGCTGTCTATCAGTTCAATCATACCTGTCATCAATCAGTCAATTCATTTCAAATTAGATCCAATTAAGATTTATTCGCAAAGAATATGTAGAATGAATAGTAACAAATGTGTAAATAATGAGTTCCAATTATCGATCATAAGAACATAAGTTTGAAGATTGATTTGTGAAAAAGCTTGAATAATATGTTTAAATGAATGAATCATATTTTTAAGAAAATTTGGTATTTAAGTGGGTCCAGTTTTTTAACCTGATTTTATTGGATTTTAAACTAACGCTATGAGGTGTTTATTGCTTTGCACATCTTTCTATGGGATGATTGATAAGTCGGTATACATTGAAACATACTTTCCATTTTTGGAGCCTTAATTTAATGAGAAATAGAATGCGGTTCTTCCGAAAGCTCTTACATAATATTCATTATGAGCTCGAAAACCCGGAGCTGAGCCTGGCGACCCTAGGCTCAAAAGCTTTAATGGATGAGCCCGGCTTGTGCCCTCAGAGTCTGAGTCCAAAACCTGGAACCTGAGCCTAAGCCTAAGTCAATAATCTTTCAAAATTTACAACAAGAATGTAAGAGTACATCTGATATTTTATTGTGAAGCATAAAAGCGCCCTTTTATTAAAATCAAAAAACTAAAAAATAATGAAAAACTAAAATACATATGGATCAAAACGGTACTTCGAGCCAAGCCTGAAGCCTAGGCTCAGGCTGAGCCTATACACTTCATTAATTATGAGTCAGATATGAAAATAAGTTTTATTTTTTTATCAAAGAGATAGAAAGCAATAACTTTTGAAAAAACCAATGAATTTAAGTTAATAAATATCAAATATATTTCTTTATTGATCCCAATTATAAGGCTTTATGTTTTGCAAAGTTTTGATAATCAAGTGAACGATTGATTATTATTTATATCTTCGATTTTAAAGGTTTTAAATATTGTATAATACTTTTAAATTACAACTTCAATATATTTATTATGCAAGCACTGCTCCAATAATGCAAAGTTGCATTGCACCAAACTTATGAAACACCCTTTGAGCCTGAGGCTCAGGCTCAAGGCTCAGTGACTGTAAGCCTAGGCTCAGGCTCATGCTCAATGGTTAAGAGCCTAGGCTTAAGCTCAGGCTCAGTTGGTGAGAGCCTAGGCTCAGGTTTAGACCTTTGAGCCTGTTGAACCTACCTACAAATCAGTTCTAATAATTGTAATTAGATAATAATATTAATTAATTGGAACTTATAATTCGTGTTTACATTGAATTTAACGTAAATTGTTGAAAAGCGGGGGTTCTTAGCAAAATTTATTTTCAGGCTTAGCCTCAGGCTCAATGGGTTGGAGCCTAGGCTCAGGTTCAGCTTCATTGAGCCTATGTGCATCATTATTCATAACAAAAAAAAATTTTCTCTTATTGTGAATGAAAACAACAATAAACTAACGTCAATGAACATCTTAGCTTTAATAATAATTATAATGAGTATTGCTTGAGTCCTCAGTGCTGAGAGTTTTATTATTGGGAGCGCTTGTATCACCTTAATTAGATACACGAGTTCTTTTCTTTTTGTGTGCTATTCAATACTTTCTAATTCTAACAAAAATGAAAACTTCATCTCTAATCGGTCAACAATATGATATCATTTATGAAAGACAATATACTGCTCAAGTCTATAGCTTTCTACTATAATTTTCAAGTTTTCACTCTATATTTATTCTACTTTTGGGATAATTTTAATACAATACTAATTATAAGGTAATTATGGCTCCAATTATTACAATAATTCATATTGAGACCGATTGAGACAACTTAAGGTTTTCATTAGAACTAGTATTCATTCAAAGTCATTATGCTTTTCTACTCAAAGAGCAAATCATTAATTATGAAACCACAACTCAACTTTAGACAATTTTTTGGTTATACATCCTTTCAATTCTTATACTTATTTATTCTCATATCTTAAAGAAATAATGATTATTCCTAATGGTGCAGAATGGCTCACTTAAGCTGCTCTTGTTAAAATTTCCATAAAGTATTGATTTTTTAATATTTATTCTAATAAGATGTTTGGTAAGTCCATTCCCGAGGGAAAGAGTTTGTATTACTGGAACACTTATTCTAAAAAATTTATTAATGTAATGCAAAACCTATAATGAAATTCCTTTAGGAATGGACTCAACAAAACTCACAAAATTCAGTCTGAATTAAAACGGAAAGATTTGTGATCTCTATGCAGTGGCGTTGCCTGAACTTTGCTGTTAATTTAAAGAGATTAAAATGAATTAAAGAGCTGCCAAAGTATAGCTTTAAAAAATTTATAGTAATCACAATATACAAAGAAAGACCTAAATATTTGGCAAAATTTGTTAATTTATGGATTGACTGCTTATTTTAAACCTGTGGAAACGTCTCTGTATACTATACAGTGTATAGTTATAAATAGGTATAAATTCTTTTTTTTCTAGCATTAATTTAAGAGATTTCTATCAAACAAAGTTTGAAAAGTAAAAACTTTTTCTATTCATAATGTTAAAGATTAATCAATAATGACTGTACTGCACAACATATACTGGTTTGATTAAAAATTTTAACATAAAAATTATTTATTAAAAGTGATAATACTAGTGATGTGACATTTATTTGAATAGAAATATTTGGAATTAAATAGTTTGGAATTAAAGGTCTTTAATAAAAAAGGAAATCTCAACTTAATGAGGTGTCTAACAAGTAATCAATATTCTAGAACTTGTAAAAATGATATTTTGGAGAAAACCTGTATCTACGTAAATAGCATTTAATAATTAATTTAATTAATAGCATTTAATTATTATTAGTAACTAATTGATATTAAGTAATATAAAGCTTATATTAAAAAAGTGACACCAAAATATTGACAAATGCTATATAAAAGTTAAATAAATGAAAATCACATAAAAGATTGAAACATATGAAACATCTGTATATTTTTTGAAATAAATGTTGTTTTTAAATTCAACTTTGTGTTTAATATATCACAAGTTTAAGATTTGATTCATAAAGTCCTTTCTTATTTAGTATTAATGTTGCGACTAGTTTTAGTTCTATTGGGTTTGGGTATGGGTTGGGTTTGGTTCTAAATTATTAGAATCTATTGTTTGGTTCCAGTTCTGGCCAAAAATTCATAGTTTGGTTCGTGTTTTATGCCCAGAACTGAAAACCATTAGGTTTTTATTTGGTTCTCTTTTTTTGTGAAAGATTTCTAAAAATTTGCAATTATCTGAAAATAATTTCAAAAAAGTAATCAAGTGCTTGCCTACCAAAATATATGATAGAAGAATTCAATCAATTACTTAAGAACTCCTTTAATTTTGAAATAACATTTGGAGAAATAGATGGTAACCATTTTTTGTGCAATAGTTAAGTTAGTTGTTTGGTTCGGGTTTGGTTTTGAAAAAACATTTGGGTGCAGGGTCGGTTTGGTTTAATTCTGAAAATTCAGATTATAGTTCGGTTTGATTCGCAAAAGTAAGAACTAGTCCAACTTTATTTAGTATTAATAGCTTTGTTTGTTTTCTAATCAAAAGCTCTGACACTCAAAACCAATGTAAATGATGATGAATTTGTGGATTGAACAACAAAAAGGTTTTCAACTGTATATCTTCAATATTAAGGGTATTCTTCAATAACCATGAAGTAAAGTAATGTAGGCATTTATCTGTAATACATATATCTGTCATTACATATACAGATATATCTGAATTACTAATTTGAAATTTGAAATTTGAAATTTGAAACTTATTTTGTATTTATGTAATTCGTGTTTATTTTTAACTTTTATGGTAATAACTACATGTATCGTACAAGCAAAAGCACAGCCTACTTAAAAGTATGTTTAAATGGCATTTTCGCAATGTCAGGCATTTTCAATTAATATAGGCATAAAATTAGATTTTAATCGACAAAATCAATTATGTTTTAGATCATCTTCTCTGTGTTAAGTAATAAGCGCTTTACTTGAAAAAGTTATATCATAAAAGATAATAATGATAAAGTAGATTAAAAAATACATAAATTTGTTTCCCGACAAGAATACAATTTATATACATAAATCTTACAGTACTAGAGAGACAGTACTAGACAGACAGTACTAGAGAGACTGTATAAATTAATATCTTAATCAATCAATTTCTACACTCATAATAAATAAAAGACATCAGTTTAGAGTTTAATCAAATTCGTATTTTTTTTAATTTGATTATATATTTAATCAAACAATTAATAGAAACACAGAGAAAATCTTTTAAAACATAATTGATTTTGTGTCAAAATTTGTGATTAAAATATAATTTTTGCTTATTTTAATTTAAGAACAGAATAGACGAAAATTATGTCAAAACATAACTTTTACATTTTTTTATGCTTTTTACTGAGTTTGACAAAAATTATTGATTGGAAAGTTACACCATTTATATAAAGCGTTTTAAATGACTATAATATAACAAAAGATAATAAGTAAATAAAAACCAATTCAGGATTAGTTGTTTTATAAAATGCCAACAAATTTTTCTTTGCTTCAAATGAAATGTACAGTTACGGACTTTATTAAGTCGCAGTTTTAAGTAAGATATATACTTTCATGTAAAGCATTAAACACGAGTCCGGTATAATAAAATTTTTCAATTCTTAATAAAAAGTTTAAAATTAGATCAGTTAAGTGAACACTTTTAAAAACTAATAAAAATCTTATGTTGAGTTCAAAAATTGAACTTAACATATAGATTAAAGTGTGAAATGATATATAATTAAGGTTGAACTTGAGATAGAAAAGCATGCGAAAAGAGTTTATTTTTGGTTAAAACTACTCTCAAATAAAGTTAATTTAAATGATTAAATACAGATTAAATATAGTTAAACTATGTTTAGAGAGTAGAAAAATAGAAATATTAAATATATGCAATAAATGCTTATATATTAAATGATTTAATCGATATAATAAATTATAATTTGATATATTTACTAAATACATAAGAAATATTAAATAAAATATATTAACCGCAAATTTCTAACTGTATTTTATATTATGACATCAAACTATACCGAACTATAAAAACATTGTTATTACTTGAATATGTTAGGCAAAGTTTAAGATCCCTTTATCAGATTTATTAGTTTGTGTAATATTTAATTATCGTATGTCATACACTTAAGTATATATCTTAAAAGTGTTACTTAATAAAGTCCGCAACTGTAAAGTTGTGCTGAGTCAATTAAACATTACCAAAAGTTATAGCTTTATATCAGACATTTTTTATGGATTCAATTAAAGTTTTATTTGAATATTTTATAGTATTCTTTAGTCGTTTTGTAGTTAAGGAATTTATGTTTAGTTATGCACTGTAATTAATTTCATTCATTTATTAATTTGTTATAAATAATGTTTGTAAATAAATTGTTTGCACATACATTCAAATGAGTTCATTGATACTCAGAACATGTAGTGCTCAAATATTCTGTTATCAACTCACACATAACCTACATAACAATCCAGAATAAAATATTATTTACATTATTTTATCTATATTAAACTTCAATATTATTAATTCAAAAAAAACTGCTTTAAAGTTTTGAAATAATTACTCAAAATAATGGTGAAGGGGAGGCCTCGAGCCGATGTCTCTGAATGACGGAGCTCTACCAATTGAGCTCCAACACCTCCAGTTTCCCTTATTTTGAGTTTTTTAGACTTTAGATAAGTGTCTACCAAAGGGAAGTATTGTTTGACTGTAACCCCTAGATTTTAAGAATCGATTTGATTTTTATTTATTTTTTTACGAAAAAAGTTAAATACAGTATAGCTTATGTTTCATGTTATTTGTCGAATATTTAACGAAATGTTAAAAATTTGACGAAAAATATTTTTAAAAGAATTGTTTTAGGAGGACGATGAGTTTCCCTCTAACATAGCTTTTCTGAAAAAATCTATAAAAATTAGCCAGATATTTTTTTTGCTCAAAAATTCTCTTATAAACCGGTAAGTTTTAACACCCTGATTTTCTTGACTTTCGAAAGCTCAGATTCCTGGAAATTTCGAGCTTGGTGAATACTATTTTAGATACTATTGTAATGTATGGTTTAATGCTTGTCATACTTACTTGTTAGCGTTGCAATTTAATTTTTTCTGAAAATTTTTCAAAACATTTTTTATTAATATTAACAATTATTACCAGACATAAAGAAGGCCGGCATGTAAGATAGTAGTACCCCACCCTAGAGTCATAAAATTTCCCTTGGTACCCCAAGTGATTTCTAGACTCATGAAATTTTGACCGAAATTATTCAAGTGAAATAAGATATGGATAACATTATTTAGCCTCAAGTAAATATCACATAAACTGAAATTAAACCATATATATTATTTAATTATTGAGTCTATTGCTCTTTTAATTTCTAGTGTCTTTGAAACATTGAAATGTCAAAAATAGTGTTCATAAGGGAGATTTAATTTGTATTTTTTGGTGGTAGAATTTTATTAAAAAAAATTTTGGCGGGAAAACTTATCTGTGGAAAAAATTTCCATTCAAAACCGGTGAGTTTACTTCCCCTCCTTGAATTTTCAAAATTTCCAAAATCACCCTTCCCTGGACCTTCAAAATTTTGAATTATTAGAAACTATTTGAAAGAATTTGATATTTGAGAGTTAATTATGGTGCATATAAGCAGGATAACAGGATTCGCCAGACTACTTCGCAATATTTTTAAATTAAATATATATTTTATTTTATTAAATATAATATTTTGCGTTAAAAAGATATATATTGCCTTTAAAAAAGTAAATCTACAAAAAGTTAAAAAGCGACAAATAGGAAAAAAGTTAATTAACATCTTGGGAGGGGGTCCAGTTTTTCAACTTTCCAGGGGGTGTACAGTCTCGTGCAGAACTAAAGTGCAATTTTAAGAAGTGCAATGTAAGCATGAAACTGAATACCATATAATAAAATTTTTCAACACTCAAATAAAAAGTTAACTTTAGATAAGCTGAGTTCAGCCTTTTAAAAACAGATAAAAATCTTATGGTGAGGACAGAAAACTGAACTTAACATATAATTTCATGTATAAGATTG
>JAUJYT010001548.1:0-11223 GCA_033996565.1 Nanhermannia nana
CCGACCGTAACGTGGATAAACTGTAACTCCTGTTTTAGAGTGACATTCAATAAAATAATTTTATCAAAAATAATCTTAAAAAAACATTTTCTTATCGTCAAATTTTCTCAGGTTCTCAATTATATGCACTTTTTCATAATAAAACTTCAATCAGCAAAATGTACTTAAGTGCCAGACCTTACAGACTGGACTTGAAAAGCCCTGATTCAAACTCCAAACTGCAGGGCATAAATAGTTGTATTTAAAAAACAAAATTTTTTAAATAAATAGATTTTGAAATAGTTCTCGAGTGAATCCATTATATTTAACAGGGATTACAAATAAATTAATTTCAAATTCAAAAATTAAGTCTATATTAAGACTAAATATAAATCTTATTTAAGATGGAAAATGCTTTGAAATTAAGTCGTGTGTGTATTATATACTTATTGTCAGATATACCTAAAAAAATGTAAGTTCAAAATATATGCGGTTTAATTAATTTACATTTTACATGAAATACATTTTAGCTCATTTGGAGTGTTCGCCAAAGTGTTATTCACTTTTTTGTAATGTACTTGAAGTGTGTGAATAAATAATTCAATAGAATTAAAACTGTAATTATTAATAAAACAATTTTGACAAAAGTTTATAATTTAATTAAGATTTGCAAAACTAAAATCTAAAAATATATTGTATTGGTATCAGACATGGGGAAGGGGTGTGTTGTAGGGGTGTACACCCCCAAGATCCGAAATTTTACTTTGGTCCCCCCTTTGATTTGCAGACCCCCCCCCCACCCCATGGATTTTTGGATTTTTACCATGGTAGGGGGGACCAAGGTAAAAAATTTTTTAGAAATAGTGCCCTCTTCCCCTCCCCCTGGACTCCATACCTTCCCCATCCCTGATTGGTATCAATTAGTACTAATCTCATTCAACGTTGACTTTTATCTAATAACTTCACGAGAAAGAAAACTTATTAAAACTTATACCTTATTAATGTTAAAACACGGACTGAGGTGTCGGGTGTTTTTAGACTCTTGACGAACCTGGGAATCCGTGACATAATAGCAGGAATGCTCGTTCACTGGACAGGAGTGTAAAAACCATTATTTTTTATTGTTATTTCATTTAACTACAGTCTGACCCCGATTATGACAGCTCCTCAGATGCTATAATCCCAGCTAAAATTTTATCAAAAAAAACAGTGACCATAACCAAAGTTTGCTATAATCCAATGCACTATAATCGGGGGTTCACTGTATTTGATAATACAGTATTTAATTGAAAAATTTTGAAGGATATTAAAGTTATGAACAAAATTATAAAATAAATGTTAAAATTTAATTCTAATTATATGAATGGAAAATATATACAAATGTTTAAATTAATGAATTCTAAGCAATTGAGTAATTGAATAATTACTCTCTCATAACTTCGATACGTGATTATTATTATTGAGGTGTTCCTCATTTGTGAAGGCTTTACGATTCCATATCATCTCAAATATGTTTACGAAAGGACTTTCGATCAAAATAAAGAAAATGTAAGCCAAGAAAGTGTCATATAATAGGTCAACAATTATATGTTCAAACTGAGAAAAAATATATATAGAAATCAAAAATTAAATATTCTTCAAAATAATTTGCTTTAAAATACTTGCCATTAACTTATCAGTCATTACATAAATACTTTTAACAGAAAATACTCTATGAGTGACTACGAGATGATGGAGTAAATAAATGCCAAATGAGAGACGAGCTATTGGTTGAAATCCATGCCATGATAACAGTCGATTCAAAAATCCTTTCAAGAGATAATTATTTTTTAAAACCCAAAACTTACACAATAATAATTACAATTCTAGTAAGTGATGCTCACGTTCGGCTCTCAGGCTTTTTGTTACATTAAAATTAGATTATTTTAAGCAAATGTGAGATAATTTGTGCGACTCTATGACTATACTGTTTAAAACAGAATAAATAATGAATTATTGTGTAAAAATATGTGTTGTTTGAGTTCTAATTTCCTGTTTGAGTTCCCTAAAAAATTTCGCTTAAGTTTGGATTTGACTCTTTAAAAAAATGAGTTTGAGATTGAGTTGAAACTATAATTGAAATTGGATGAGTCGGTGCAAAACAGGCGCATAAAATGGCGCAATACTTTATAGATAAGAGGTATTATAATTTAAGATATTTTAAGATGAATGCATAACATTAATAACAGCATAAGAATATGTAAAACTAAGCTTTAGCTTAAGCCTGTTTAGCTCGAGGAATATGAAACAATATTAGTAAAAATTATGAATTATGTCAATATTTGTAATAATACGGTCGGTGCGAGTGCGTTAAACATCACTAATTAATACAACTATTTTTATACCTCCTTTACCAGTACAACACGCGTAATAAATCCACGCAAACCCTATACTAAAACACAATTTTCCGATTGAATGCCAGAGCAAAACACTCCAAAGCGGTGCTGATTCGTCTAATCTCCAAAAGCTGTTGTGCCATAAATAGACTGTTATTATCATAACTAATGACAGGAACCAAAAGAACATCACTTGTAGTCGACTGAAAATAACTTTATTTCTCATGAAATATCCGAATAGGATTCCGACGAAAAAACTAATGGCATATACATTAGGAGTCAAGTGGTACCAATTGAATGAATTATCATTGAATAGTGTTGTTTCGGTTTCCCAGAGTTGTAAATAAGGTGTTATGCCATATAAAACATGCGGCGCAATACTCGCGTATAAACTTATAAATATAGCAAACATAGTGGCGTATAAACCAAGTGTTGGTCTTTTGAAATATGTTATTATAAAAATAGGCGCTATTATTAGTAGCTGTAGTAAAGTGGCTAAAAACCAGGTCCTTTCGTTGCACTGAAAAATTTTTTAAAGTTAAACTTTTAAAATGTTATAAATTGTTATTTTGCACCAATTTATCAGATTACATGCGACAGAAAGTATTTTGCATTTTTCGATACAAATAATGCTTATTCTCATTATTCACTTAAAGGCAGAGTTTTGTGGATAAGCTCTTATTTTAAATTTTAAATAACGAATTGTATAATTAGATTAAAATTAAAAATTTCGTTTATAGTCAACTAAAAATATTTGTTTCGAGGATTTTTTTTCTAAATCTATTAAGAGATAATCAAATGGTTGACTCACTTTCTGGCTCGATATCGATAAATGATGTCTATAATTATTTACAAAGAAAAACTGTTTGATTAGAGTAGTTGTGTCTTTACATCCAGTTGTGGCCAATTTGATGCCCTCCTCCCAAACGGGTCCGTCGCCGAAGAGCGGAAATAAATAGAAGAATAGTATTGAACCGAATACTAGTACCGAAAATCTGATCCAACGCTTAAATAAAAATTCTATATAATTAAAACGACCTCTGCTTTGATCCAATTTTCGCAATAATGTGTACGATAGCAAAAAACCACTACAAATAAAAATAGATTTTATTTTTATTTTTAATAATAAAAATGAAGAAGTTTTTTATTTTAAACCTTAATGTGAACAACGCGTCAACCATTAGCGGAGTTCTGGCGAATACATATCTATTGTCTTCGTATACTTTGTGCATAACTTCGCTGAAAATTTTTTTCAACGTTAGTAAACCGTATGATGTCGTGAACTGATAGATATGTGAAATGTGGACATTGATTATCAATAAAAGCCGTATTGTGTCGAGTGATGAGAATCTTGTATTTTTAGCACAAAGTGATTGTGTGTTCCGTATTATTGAAAAGGCTGTAAATAATTCGGTTGTTTGTGTCGACTGTTTCGCGATTTTTTCGGGAATATCTGATTTTTCTTTAGGCTTATAATAAATTTCAAAACATGTACTCATTATGACTAAAATTGTCAGAATTGTGAGTATTATTCTGTAAAATGAAATTCAGAAGTCTATAGATTTGGTATTTTTTAAGAATTTTTTGACATTAACTATACATTGATGTCAATTGAAAATTATCCAATTCTATGGCTTGACCTTTGACATGACATTTTGGCCCAACTTCTAACGGGGTTCTAATTATCGGATACAGCACTAGAGACAAACATAAGTGTTATTCATATTTGTTTCGGTGACTTCTCATTTCGCTGAATTTAAATTCACTGAAAAATTGAATTACCTTAAGAAAACTGAAAGTGAAATGAAATTCAGTGCAATAATATTTTTAAATATGGTTAACATTTTTAATAATATGATTACAAATCTGCTGTTTGGGTCAGGATATAAGGCCACTGCCTTACAGAGCTACTGGAATAGGACAAGGCTTTTAAGCATTATCAGGCATTTAGATGTAGGTCTATTTTGATTAAAATACAGTATTACCTCCATATAGTGTATCCTCTTTATAGTGAACGCAATTTTCAGGTCCCTTATTATAAATCTAATGCTAAAGTTACCTCTTTATAGTAAATACAAAATGTTGGTCCCAAGTGATTCACTATATCTCGGTATTACTGTAGTCTAATTTTTTTGTGTTGCTCACAAATCAAAAACTTCACCAAAAATACAAATTACACTAATAGTGATTTAGGATCACAAGCTCTATATGTTGACCGTATGACATGTTCACTATATCTGATTCATGAGTTTGTTATAATGAGGGCAATGAGGAATTACTGTATATCTATGAGATGATACCATAGTACGTATGCAATCATGGAGAGGGTAGGTCAAACTAATTTTTAAAATTCGTACGCGTACATAGAGATAACATAGACACGTACGCTAACAGGGAGGGGGAGGAGGTCTGAAAACAGCTCAAAACTGCATCACCCCTATTTGTTTTTCTCACATTTCAAACCTACTGTCAATTGTTAGGTTATTATTATTTTTAATCTGACGCTTATTGTTTAGTTCAGTTCCCTATGTTTTACATTAGCAAAAAATGAAATTATTTGGATTTTAATAAATACTCAAATATTTATCCCTTAATCAAAAAATTGTGATTAACCCACTTTTATTTTTTATGTTAAGTTTAAATCCTTGTTAAATCCAATTATTGCCTAATATTGTAATTCATTTTATATATCATTTTATGGTATATAAGAATCTCTTTGCCTGACGTTATAAAAGTTAAATGTGTACTAAAACAGTTCCAATTAAGTTAAAAAGTAAAAAAACACTGGAATTGAGGAAAATGTGGTAAACGCATAAGTATTCAAAAATGTAGTTCTAATAAAACCCTGAATTTTATTTCAATTTCACAATCAAATTAACTTTTTTAACATACCTTTATTGAGAAAATCCTCAAATTCTCGTGCAGTACATGCAGAAGGTATACAAATACCTAAATTATAAAGAGTGCCATTCGAGTGGTTTAGTCTTTCAATCATATGCTTAACTGAAGATAATTTATGTAAATTAAAACTGTTTGTAAGGCTAGAAATTAAATTAAATTCCTCTAAAATAGGCTCTCCTTCACTATAAGAGTCCGTTGGAGGTAATGGGAGTATGACTTTTAGAAGACAATACTGTCCATTGATTGTATATCCTGACGGACTCTTGATATTAAGGCATTCATAGTATTCGCCAAAACTTGATTGCAAGCCTTCTGCAAAACCTGATGGCCAGAAGTTTCCGATCGAATCAATGACTTGAAAGTGTAAAAAATATTGTCTTTAATACATTTTAGTGTAAAAAATATTGTCTTTTAATACATTTTAGTGTTTTAAATTAAATTCAAACTATATTGTCATTCAAATTAAATCTACAATTAATAGATGAGTTAATTGTTAAGACCGGGAACGCCGGCGATTTCGGTCCACAGAAAGTACTAAACTATATATTATTTTTGTTGCACAATAAGTGTTAAAAATATCTTTTAATACAGTTAAGAATTGAAAATAAAATTCAAGCTTATAATGAGATAATGAGATGTGAATCAAAATTTAACACTTTTTATGAGTGATAAGTTCTCCAAACAATTAGCATGAGCTTAATTTTAAATAAATTAACATTTCTTAACACAATAAAAATACTCAAAATTTAATTATATGCTAAAAATTATATGCTATTATCATATACGAGCTGTGCAGCAAATTATTTATTTTCATATTTTTGATTAAAAAAATTAAATGTAAAAAATCTCAAATAATTATAAAAATATAATTATAAAGTGAAAAATAATTATAAAAAGGCATTGTTTTACACCTAATACCTTTACAGTGCTTATTAAAATAGCGAATGATTAAAAACGTATTTTAAATTCAAGATTAATAAAGAAAAAAGAAAATTCTATAGTTTATCCCCTTTATAGTAAACCGGCTTATAGTGAACCCGCTATAACTAATTTACTTTTTGACTGTTTAATTATATACGTTTATAGTGAAAACCCGATATAGTAAAGGCATTTACCGGTCCTTTCATTTAGAAAATACAGGTAAAGCGACAAACTGTACGTTTATTTAAAAATATATAAATTTTAAAATGAGTGGAAATTGAAAAATTACTTATAGTTTGAATAATACTGTATAAAAATAAACCATAAATTAAATAAATCTCACATTTAAGAGCCCACATATCACCACTTCTAACAGCAGAGAGAATTCTAGTCAAAGCCGAAAAGCATTCAGACGACAATCTGATATCAATTTCGGATAAAAACTCTAAAAATTCAAGTCTTGCTCTTCCGTCGCCCGAAACCAGAGACATAATATTTTTTTGCGCATTTTTCAAAGCCTCAAACGTGTCGTTAATATGATTTACATGTTTACTAAAAGTCACATTTTTTCCTTCTTCATGAATTAGTTTGACTTTCTCTATAAAACTTTGTTTATTACAATCATCCTCTTCTACCTCATCTCCGAGATTACTATAATCATAATCCCCTGTTGCATTTAATCCATTATTATCCGTATTATTATCATTAGACTCATAGGATTCATATTCTGCGTCTTCATATTCAGTGTCATTTTCAACACTGTACACAATATTAGATATAAATAAAGTAATTAAAAATATAATAAATAACTTAACACTTATTTTACACAACATTTCTTATTAATGCTTAACTACTAAATATATTTTCGTAACTCGTTTTTTGGGTGACTTTTTCCACTGCTTTTCTAGTTTTGTGAATAACACAGTATTTTTACTTTCAATTCAATGTCGCACTTGTGGCACCGGATTTCTGTATAATTTTCTTACTTTCAATGTGAAGCATATATTTTTCTGTAGTTGATTACAAAATCTGGGAACCAAGTAAACATCTGAGCACTGATACCTCATTTGTATTCAGAACCTGTTCAGAGCATTCACTTAAGAGTAAATAACAGGTATAATGTCGTAAAATGTATTTTTAAGTTTATGTTCAATGAAAACCTGAATTCGTGTTATGTATTCCTTTCGTTATAAAATAAATTTATTGTTTGTTTTTTAACTATTGCTCGCATAAGTTGTCATCCTTGAGATTAATTATATAATAAGTTGAGATCAATAATTAATTTAATTATAACATAAAACAAATAGACTAAATTTGATTTGTTATTATCCTTTTTATTATGCTTTAGGTTAATGTTTAGCAAAATCAAAATAAAAGTAACATAACTAAAATATAAGACCCCACCCACACTTGAACAATGCGTATGCCTAAAGGCACTCGTGAAGCTTAAATATTTTTTGAATAACTTAATAAATTTAAATTTTATACCATTATTAGATTAATGCAAATAATAAAAATATTTTTTAAAATTAAATATTTACACGATTTGAACTTGGATTAAAAACATAAGCTGTATTGTTAACTATAAGATGAGTCTGAACTAGAGCTGCACATAGGGATAACTTTTCGGTCCCGTCCCGTTACAAATTTTTTCATTTTGTCCCGTCCCGTCTCGTCCCGCAAAATGAATTTTAAATTTGTCCCGTCCCGTTCCGCAACATTTTTAGTTTCGCTATTCCAGCCTTCTTACCATAGCAAACAGGCATGACTAGAGCAGCAAATTTTGGAAACATTCATTAATTTCGCTAATTTCAGCTTGTTAAATAAATAAATGTATTATAATAAATGTTTTAAGAAATAAAAGTAAATAAATCTGAAATTTTTCATTTTTGCTCGCGCGCAGAATTGTCCCGTTCCGCGGGACGGGAGCAGGATCCCGCTTTTTCCCGTCCCACGGGAACCCGATGTGCAGCTCTAGTCTGAACTACGGTTGCCAGGTTGGGTCAGATCAAATCCGGGAGGTAAAAAATATATCAAAGGGGAGACCAAGGTATATTTTTTTAAATTTTCAAAATTCTTCGAAAAAGCAGAGGGGTCCAAGCTGTGTGTTTTTCAAAATTTAACTGAACCCGGGAGTCTCCCGGCCAATCCGGGAAACTCCCGGTCAATCCGGGAAACTCCCGGTCAATCCGGGAAACTCCCGGTCAATCTGGGAGACCTGGCAACCGTACTCAGAAACCCGGGGTTTTGACCCCTCTCCTCATATTTTTAACAAATTTTGAAATTCACCCAGCGCAAAGTTTCGAAACTTATGATGATAAGGGGGTTTCACTATAAATGGGTATTTTTAACATTAGATGTATTGAGTGTGCACTAAAAGGGACTAAAACTTATATTTACTATATCGAGGTTTTACTATAACTGTTTACTACTGTATTACCTTTTATTGATAACCAGAGAATCTTCTTTCAAGACTTTTTCCAATTCGCTGTTTTTCTCTATAAATTTTGATAAATCCTTGAAATTAAGATAAAAATTCTGACAAATTTTCGTATAAATTAAAAGATTAATTCCAGTGAAGAATACGTTAAACACCAGCAAACAGTTTAAAAGATCCCATAATTGAAAGTTACCATAATTTTTAATTACACCATAAATAAGAAATACGTGAAAAACCACTGGAAAACTGTAACACAAAATATCTCTTATTCTGGTTCTGGAATTTTTAGGCACTCCTGAGATAACTAAAGGAGTTTTAAGTTTTTCATTTTCAACCATATAATTGCCTGAATCCCAGTCACGAATCAGTAGATTATTAGTATTCTTATTCTTTAAAATGTTTGTGTTAATTAGCACTACAGCTGACAAATTCCAAGTCAATTGTGATATTAAAAAACCAATTTTGGATACTTTTTCCGTACTATTTGTGTCAAAATATTTATCAAATATTAGGTATAAGTTGACTATAAATCCCAATTGAATTATTATCCAGCAGTAGGTCTTATACATCAATGTTATTGTTTTATTCATAGCATTGCTTTTAATTTTTTCCTTAAATTTAAGCCAAATTTTCACGTCATTTATGTAACCAAAGGGAGAAAAATTAAGATTTTCCGAGTTATCAAAAGTTTTCCGACCATTTTCTAAATTTTCATCTTTTGGTGCATATACCGGTACTTTTTCAGGACAATCTATTTTTAGCTCTAAAACCATTTTTTCAAACCTAAGCCTAAAATAAAACAATGAGTAAAAAATTTTAGACAAAAATCGTTTTACATAACCATACACTTTAGGAAACAAATAGTACCCCACCTGGTCTTGCGCTTTGAGTCCCCCTTATTTGTTAAATAAAAATTAACAAATATAGGGGGAATCAAAGCCCAAAATCAGGTAGGGCAATTTTTGTATCCAAAAGTAACAAAAAATTCATTTTAATACAGTTAACACCTAATTACCGAAATGGTATTGAAGTTAAAAACAATATACTACTGGGGTATAACCGGGTTTCACTGTAAATGAGCACATATAAAAATTTTTATAACCTAGTTATAGCCTAAGCTTTAAGCTAATTTTTATTGTAACCGATACGTTATAAATACAGTAGTACCCCGTTATAGTGAATCGCTTCGAAAAGCTAACTTTAATTCGCTATAAGGGAGTTTTACTATAAAGGGGTATTTTTAAAATTAGTTGAATCCACTGTTAACCAAAATTGACCAATTTGATGAATCATTCACTATATCGAGGATTCACTATAAAGGGGTTCACTATAATGGGGCACTACTGTATACATTATTGTAATTATTTAGCTGTAATAATGTATAAATCTTACTTGTGATGCACATATAATTAATTAATCATTTAAGTCATCGTTTTTTCACTGTATTAAAAAATAGTTAAGAGTCTGAAAGTCTGTTAACAAATGAATTGTTAAATAGTCTCAAAGAAAGCACAAAATATACATTTATGACCAATTTATCAAAGTAAATGTTTATTACACCAACAGTTTCGTGTTTGTCAGATTTTATCAGCAGTGATGTCATATACAGTTATAGTTTTATTGTTACAAATAATTTATTATTTTTGAATCTTTCTTCATGTGTAAAAAATTTAATATAATTTTTAGGATATCTATAAACAGATATCCTAAAGCGATATCTGCTTTATTAATGTATATGTAAATGCATCACATTTTGTATGCGTATATTTTTTGAATAACAAATTAAACATATTAGTAACCCTTACAGTGCACAAATGCAAATAAAATCCTTTTGCGAAATGCATGAAATGATGTGCAGTAGTATTGTGTTTAATATCTTTTAAAATAATAAGTTTATTAACAGATAATTTTTAATGATATATTGCATCCTAACTTTTACTGCTTATAAATAAAAAATATTACTTTTATATACCTCAAATATTTAATTCATAAATTATGGCACATAGAGGACAATGAGTACTGTAGTGCCAAAGGTAAGGTATACTGCATTGCAGACATAGTAACTTTATATGTACAATACCTGTACATCAAACTGGAGATAACAGTTTGCATTATTTTAATGGTATATAAATATTATCTGTGATTTTCATTAATAGGCGTACAAAAGTCAACCCCATATCGCCAAACAAAAGGCGGGCAGGGGTATGGTTAATAAATAGTCTATTTATTTAATTTTATGTACGATTAGGGTTAATGAACGCACTTTAAGGCAGTGAAAATATTTTTTGGTGTGCAGCTCATAGCAGGCGCGGGTTTAATAATTTTTGAATGACATACATCTAGTGAAGTGCTATGGCAATATGGCATAGAAGAGTGATTTTACTTTTTATTGTAGTATAGATGTATAGGAAATAAATTATAAGCATTTCTTAACTTTACATGATTGACAAAATGTGAAATCACTGCATTTAATTGAATTTGTCTTTGTAAAAGTTTGTCATAATTTTGAATTTGAATGCACATACTAAATTGTCTCTTTATCTAAAAAATTTATTATTAGGGTGACCAACCGTCCAGATTTTGGGCTATTTTAAAAAAAATATAGTG
>JAUJYT010001549.1:0-11218 GCA_033996565.1 Nanhermannia nana
TATTAGTAGAACTTTACTGTTCTTTATCTCTTTGCACGTAATGAAAAGGATGAAGGATCTGAAGGATCTGGGGATATATTGGGTGTATAAGTGTCTAAAAATTGCTTTTTTGTCTTAAGAACTTTGTAAATATACTATAAAGTCAATGTATATCAACTAAATTCTGAGCCATTATCAGCCTATGAATTACTTTTGCAAACTCTACGTTAGTTCCGCGAATCAAACAGATAATCCTTTTTAGGATTATATTAAAAGGAAAGCTGTTCTTTGAAATTGAACTAATCTAAACCCTGATTGGGACAGTTGATGGAAATTTCATTATATTATTATACTTTTGTGCATTAATCAAAATTGTGAGAAAATTTAACAAAATTTAAAGTATTGCAGAACTCAGAGTATTTTGAGATTTGTATAATTAATAGAAATGTTTTTATATATTTGCACAACACTCAGCTCTTAAGAATTTAAGTATTCGTAAGTTATGAGTTTTGTTTTTAAAATTTGGTTCATTACAGGTGTTTATACCTTTAATGGTACCTTCAGTTAAAATAATGACAAATGAATATAGCGTTCAATGTCATGTAATGACTCAAAATGTTTGAGAGCAAAGCGCTGAATGGCTCTAAATATTAGAAAACGGGTTATGAAAGGAGAAAATTCTTTTAATTGTTTAATTTGTTTTTGTAAAGAGAACTTTATTCAAAAATTTTAGATATAATGAGAATTTTAACACAAAAACATTATATTTAAGTTATATTTTCATAATCTCTACGAATAACCTGTTAATGACTTTTATGGTGTTATTTTCACTCAATTTTATACACATAACGAGTCTTTAAATACAAGAAATGAATGGTCAACACATGGTATTGAGTCCAATAAATGCAAATACACTGTATATACATAATTATTCTGCAAATTACGTGTCGATCTCCTTACCGGTGTACCATAAGTACCAATTAGTTTGAAGTTTCTACGACTTTAATCTCTGAACTCGTGTGAACTTACAAAGTATAGGATCTTAAAAATGCTTTCAGATTGTGGCACATCTTATATTATTGTGAGCCTTAAATTGAAATTAGCGAAAAACCGTTTTCGTATTCACTTCAATAATGGTTTTTGTAATTCTAATTATAACAAAACCCAAAAACTGTTTACCTGAAAATGAATATAAAAATAATTGTATTGACTAAAATAGCCTAATTGAGAGTGAGGTGTATCTAATTATTATGTGTTAATATTTTATTTCTAACTTTGACTCAAGTTTATCTGTGAAGTCACTTTATCTTATAGCTTATTTATATAGCTTTTGCACCGATTAAGGCTCAGATTTAATTTATGCATATTTTTAATGTTATAAAATCTTTATCACAATAACTGTTCATTTGAATGCACTTCGAGAACATGAATTCACTGAAGCATTAGTTAAGTTGTGGTGTTTTGAAGTTTCATACCTTTCATAGAAATTTCGATTCTTTTAATGCCTACTTTTATTGTGCCTTAGAGTAGACTTTCAAATAACAATTTCAAAGTTAACATTACTATATTATAGTATGTAAAGTGTTTTGCTTGACTGAGCGTGAACTAGCATTTGAAATGCTGCAGCAGTTTTACAGTAACTGTTACTGTAGTGCAGTTGATCTAAACATGACTTCAAACAGTTCTGTTATCAACAAAGGTCACGACTGTTTTATCTGCAAATTCTTTTTGCTTCTCATCGAAATCTAACGAAAGTGATGGCTTCAGATTGCTCTCAATCAATGTCTGAGTCATTATAATTAAGTAATCAAGTGTTAAAAATCCAATTCACGCAACATATATAGCGTCGATTTTGCTGTTACAAAGTGTGGAACTTATTTCAAATTCATTCACTTTGTTAGTGCTGTTCATTAAACTTTGTTCATTTCAATTGATAGGTTGGTTATTTGGTGTGCTTGAGACTGGTGAGGGAGGCATCTTTCCGTGTGAATACGTGGTCCCTCTTAACAGTCAGGAAGTTTTGAAGATTTCACAGAGAATGGTAAAGTTTATTAATTTTTATAAGCCTTTAAGATTATTATACACTCATCAAATTGCTTACTCTATGTCGCGCTCTGTTTATAGGACGAGGTCAGAGGCATAATGAACGGTCACACAAATGGTTTGCGTTCCACTCATAACGATATCAATGATAGGCAAGAAATGAAGGATCGCTCTAAGAATTCTATTTCTAATGAACAAAGTTCATTACAAGATGATGGCTCTCTATGGGTTGAGAGCAAAAATGTAGGCATTTTTTTATTATTTTATTTTTTAATTTTTTAATTTTTCAATTGAATTACTGTTAATTATTTATATTTTATTTTAGGATCATTTTGATGACTCCAAAAGCGATATCACACAGATTTCACAACTAAATGACGGAAAATTTTCTTTACTTCAGTTCGCATTATTCAACTTCAGAGAAAGTTTAAATAAGTGAGGATTTTAACAGTTTTGCTGAATTATCTCAATGAATATTAACTTTTAAATGATCCAAAGGTATGACTTGCGTTCTAAAGATGGCTCAATCAGAGGGTCTATAAAATTAATTGAGAACATAAAAGCAAAACGAAAGAACAAAAAAGGAAAGGGTAGCGATACTACAGATTGGACTTGGAGTGAATTTTCAAGTCTAGTCAAGTATTCAAAAGTGAGTCATAAATTGAATAATTAATACTAAAATTTGTGTTAAGGGTTTGTGTTTATTAAACTAACTTTATGTGAGTCTTTCAAATACTTTATAAAATTTATTTCCAATAGACACCAGTTCAGGCCTCTTTGCTTGTATTGTCACAAGAGCTCAATAAGATCGCAACCGAATGTTTCATTGGTAAGCGATTACATAAATCTAAATGTCTTTCTCTTAATTTAATTCATTTATTCAGCAATAATGCGTTATATGGGAGACGTTTCGATGGTTAAAAACCAGACTGAAGTCGATTGCGTTTATACAATACTTTTGGTAAGTTATTCAGTATATCATACACTTTGCACATATTATGACACAGACTTAGATAAACTGAACAAAATAGAGATAATTTATTTTTGAAACATAATTGGGTTGTTTATAATTTATAAATAATAATACGACAAAATCATGAAATATATTGAATGAATTTCATAGAACTGCCACAAATACCCACAAATGAGAGACGAGGCTTACTGTCAACTAATGAAACAAACGACAAGCAACAAAAGTGCCAAACCGTTAGTATTAATCAATTCTTATAATACAAAACAGAATTTTCAAAACAAATTGTATGCCTAATAGTGATAGTTGTCAACGAGGATGGCGTTTGTTTTCCATAATAGCCGCATATTTTGACTGTTCGGAACTTTTAAGGCCTTATTTGTTTAAGTATTTGGAAACTGCTGCCTATGACAAGAGGAGGGCATATCACGGAACTGCAAACGTTTGTTTGACTAATTTGAGAAAAACGTTTAAATACGGCGGTCGTAAGAACGTCCCGAGCATTGAAGAAATCGCTGCCATTTCTGCCGGAAGAAACTCTAAAAGACAAATGTATCGATTGCCGGGTGGAACAGAAAGAATAATTAACACCACTTCTACTACAGTTGTGAACGATATAATTGAAGAAATATGTTTAATGCTTAACGTCAGAAATTCAGTAGAAATGGAAGAGTTCTCTTTGTACTGCATTATTGAAGGAGGTATTCAATCAAATTAACTGACTCTCAGTAAACCAGTCACTTATTTGATAATTACATTCAATTTAGACCCCTATACGATGCCATTGAATAAAGACGAATATATATTAGACGTGACAACAGAGTTGCTGAAGAACGGGCAGCTATTCTACCTCATATTCTGTCGTTCTGTATGGTATTATCCACTGAGACTTGACAGTCACCTATACATCGAAGTGATATTCAATCAGGTGGCGCCCGATTATTTAGAGGGCCTCCTGATTGTGGTACCGGAGGAAAAGTTACCCGAAGATGTTATTCCTCAAATCGCGAGAATAGCATCTCTACTCCATAGGGCAGCAGATATGGAACAAATGCCGACTAAAGATGAGGTCAAATATTTGTTACCAAAGCCTGTATTAGTTATGCGAGAATTAAGACCTCCTCAATGGGTAGAAATGGTTCAAAACAATTGGAATGATATGTCGGCCTTAACCACAACCGAAGCTAAAGCCCAGTGTTTAGATATTTTGCAAAAGTGGCAGCTCTTTGGGTCGTGTTTTTTCGCTGTTAAGGTAATTCTCAACTGCTTTATAGCAAAGCTTTTCTTATGAACTAAAATTAGTCAATATTATTGCAAATCTCATTCACTAACTTATGAGTTCAATACTCTCTGCAGGCAATGCATTTCAATTACTTACTTAATGTTTCACTAAATCCTTTATCTTTATTTATGAGTGAAATAAATTAATTTTAGGAAAAATATAAATAAGAATATAATGTACTAACAAATAGCAAATAACAATAAGAGTAACCGAACCTTAACTAAACCTGATCTTATAGTATATATAGTCATCTCAATTCATCAAAAAGTTTATTTCAATGCATATCTTTTGTCATTTTTTTAAAGCGAATACAGAACGACTCGCTCACACATCCCGATCATATATTGGCGTTGAATAGAGATGGGGTTCATTTCTTGGACATTATAACTCATGTAAATCAAAGTTAATTTAATAATTCATAACTTTTTAATTCTATATTTATTTTAAAAATAGGAAACTATTTGGAAACATCCATTTTCAGAAGTAATATCCACCAGAAAAGTTCGCGCAGAAGATGGAACTTTATTTTTAGACATGAAATGCGGAAATTTAATGGTTCAGAAGATATCTAGAATACAAACAGATCAGGTATTACTTGATTCTCATTTAAGGATAACTTTGATAATTAACAATTATTCCTATTATGAACTAAAGGCTCATGAAATATCGCGACTCATCCGACAATATATCGAAATAGAACAGCATTTCAAGAGTTCAGGAAAAGAAAATCCACAGGACATAACATTATCGCGTTCATCAGCAATACAAACAAAACATTAAACACAATAATTTAAACGAAACTATTCTTTCTTTTACAATAAAGTCATTTAAATTTTTCATAGACAGCAATAAATTAAAATGAAATATATGAACAAATTATAGACAATAGAGGGGTTGTGCCAAATGTATGATTTCTGCAAATCATTAAATTGATTCTTTTATATCAATAAATATAAATATATTAAATGCTATCTATCTTTCAGTTATTCTTTATTTAAATTTAACAAAATTTTTTATCAAAAATTGGTAAAGCGTTTTGTGTCCAACACTGATCCCAACGAAGTTTAACGAATGATTTCTTTAAATTATTCCTAAAAGAACTCAAGTGTTTGTTCTCTTGCGGAAAATTTTTGAAAATGAGTTTTAATTGTGTCGCTAAAAGACTACTGGAGTTGAATAATAAACCATTTTCTTCGTGAATAACTAACTCAGAAATACTGAAATAAAATTATTTAAACAATGAAATAATTATTGATAAACAACATATATTATGATTACAGACCATTTATACTCGAGAGCACAAACAGGTAGACAGCAGCCAAACATGTCCACTACTTTCATGGGTAAGTCGAGATCACTGGAAGATTTATGTAAAGATATGCCGATATCAGCGCAGGCCAACAGTTTGGGATAATCCTCAGCGTTAAGCCACGGAAACACAAACTTAACTGATTTGAAATGCTTTTCTGAAACCTTTTGCTGATAGAATGCCTTCAAAGGACCCTTTCCTGTGATAACACATATAAGTTTCGGCAAATTAAGAGAACCCAAATCATAGCTATCATATTGTTTGAGAGCTTCAAACAGAATATTAAAGTCTTCGTCTTCTGTCCAACTCGTACTGCTTATTACTAAAGCCGGTCGTTTCGGTTTAAGTGAAACTTTATCATTGATGTCATCAAAGATAGTGAAAATGGTTTCGTTCTCACTATTTATGTCATTGGAAGCAAATTCGATGTATTCTTTTTTTAGTTTAACAAATAAATTATGTTTTTCTTCTAAAGAAATGGGTCGGAAAATAGCAGGCGGTCTGTCATACAGAACAGTTGCGCTAAACATGACATATAGTGTATAATAAATTATAATTAATTAATCAAATAGTCCGTAATGTTATTCAAAGTGTAATTAAAAATAACCTAATATTCCATCTGTTGAAGAGATCAGCTTTGAGAGCATTTGTTACACAAATATTGAAATCAGACTTTGAGCCAAAGAATCCTTCAAACCATTTACAAGTTTTTACTAACAAATGATTGTCACCGAGAGTAAGGCCTAATATTGTAAACCCATAGTTATGCCAATCGATTACGAAAAGACATCCTCGAAGTCTACATATTAACCAAACAATAGCCAAACTTGGAATAGACGGCGGATTCTGTACAGTAACGAGGTTTTAGTTTTACACAAAATAATATTCATTTTTGACTCCACTTTAGTCAACATCAACATAAGTTAGCATCACATTGACCTCACCTGACCTCACCTGACATTATCTAAACTAACTATAAATATTTGCACTCATTTATAGAGTTATTAATCATTAAAATATATACAAAAATAGCGCAAAGAATAATAAAATATGAATTTTGACACTGTATTTAACAAACAAATTGAAAAAATGTCTTTAAATAAAGTTTGGATTTAATAGTCTTAGAGTTTAGTCAATTGTTTATCACCTGAACCAAAATGTAATTCGGTTTCGACAGAGAAAGCAATAAAAAGAAGAGAACTGTTGACTGCCATAAAACTTTCAAAACATAAGTTAAAAGTCTTGGAAAATCTGTTTAATAAACAAAAATAGGAAAATATTTAAAACTTATTTGAAAACAGAATGAGATATAGAAATGCGTACAATTGTAAAAATGGGGCAATTCTTTCATTAAATGGCATTTAATTCTATGATTATTGACAACTGACTCGTGAGGTAACGAACCTATGATTGAGTTAATTAATAATTAAATAAATTAAAGAAATATAAAATAATAGGAAAACTGATACCTTTATAGCCAACAAAATCGACATCAAAATGATGTGAAGCGAGAGATAGTGAGTGGTATTGCATGCGAGGGCTGTGACCGATGTCTCCCAACACTAACACACAGACACGTCTTGTCTCTGCTGAAGAACTCATTCTTTGTCACTAATTTTAAATATTTATCTTTTAATTAATTCTAAATTTGTATCATTTGTGTCAATATTAAAGAGAAAACTAATCACCAAAAGATGGCATTAATATTAAACACAAATCAAAAAGTTTTGAAAACCTTTAAAAATACATAATTTTGTATTCAATTATAAATATAATAAATTTATTGAACTCTTATTCACATAAATAGATATGAAATCATTTAAATTAAAACTTTTTGTGCTATAAATCACATGAAAACACAGTGAAGTGTTTATTGTACATAAATTACGTCAAATAAATAGTTGTTTACAAATTGTAAATAACGACAAATATTAATAATTATTATGAAATAAATTGTTATGTAATTGAAGTCTGTATTGAATCAAATAATTAATTATTAAATTAAATTTTAATGAATTAAAAGCGTTTATAATAATGTCCGGCGAAGACTCGGGAGTGGACGCGGGCAGTAATGAAAGTAATGAAAGTGTTTGTATGTCTTTCGCTTCTTCGGGAAGTGATTACGAGCCAGAAGTGGAAAACGAAGACATTGTTGATAACAATCAAATTCACAGAAATAATAATAATGTGAACCACTTATTGACCAATAGATTGAATGTATTTCTCAAATTATTTCATTTACTTATAATTTATTATTAATTAATATTTATTTTTAATATTATTAGAATTTTGCCAACAATTCATTGGAGACACAAATGCAAGACTCGTCTTATATGCGATTGTCTTCATTGCCTTCATTGTCATCAATGGCTGCGATGGCCTCAACATCCTCTTCGTCCTCATCCTCACTATCGCTGCCATCGATTGCCTCCCATTCAAGACATAACACATTGTCTACTTCTTCGTCCTCAAGAGAGCCCCAAATGTCTAATGTATTTGATTCTCATGTGGTTCACAACTCTTTTAATTTTGCGAAAAGAGATTCATCAAAATATGTGAATAGTATTGAATGCGAATCAGATATAATGGCGGTTCCGAATGATTACTACTATAATAACGACGAACAACACGATTATTGTTCAAAAATGAAAACTAGTCGCCAACGAAAGCACGAAATCAAATGCAAACCTATGTCTAAAGATATCGCGGGTTTGAAACAATTCATTTAATTATAACTGATTTACAATGTATGCAATTTTTTGATAGGGGAACGAATGTTGAGACGTCTCAGTAATACTAATAATCCTAATTCTAATGACATTGAATGCATTCAAAAGCTACTTAATGATGGAATTAATCCGCAGTCTTGTGACGAACGAAATCGGACTGCACTTCATTTCGCTGCCTGTAAAGGAAATACTCAAATAGGTATTAAGTGATAGCCATATAATTAATGCGTAATTTACAGCAAACGCTATTAAAAGGTTGATCTCATTTGAAATACAGCCAGAATTTTATTAGAAAATGGGGCGAATCCTAACCAAAAGGACGTGGTGGGCAACACAGCCCTGCATTTGGCCGCATGTACTAACAATATAGAAGTGATTACTTTGCTTCTCACCGCTGGAACTGATATCAATTCATTGGACAATTGCGGGCGAACGCCATTACATTTGGCGCAATCCAAGCTCAAAATGCTTCAATCGATGCAACGCTCGAATATGTCACTCAATTCTAATCAAATCAAGAGTGAAGTGCTTCAAGTGGTGGAAATGATGTCAGTCTATCTCCAAAGAAATGGAAAGAGCGCTGAAGTGGAACTGCTCTCTGCTTTCACCAATCGATTGCATTTGCATCAGACCAGAGAAGAGGTTAGTCTAACGCTTACTATACCTGTAGTATTGTAATTAATTAGAACTTAATATTTGATTGATTTGTTATCATTTAAGGTGGACAGTGATGTAAAAGACCTGTTGACAAGTCTGGCACACCTGGCTTTGTGACCACAATCACAAATAGATTATTAATTAATATTCAATAATTAATTATTATTTAAGTACTATTTTTATGTTAAAGTCAACTTTATTTATGTCATACATGTATGAAAACTACGACATAATCAATTAATTTTATGTAATTTTATTTAATTGTGTTCAATAAATGTAATTCCATTATAATAATGATTTATTACTAATTAATTGAGTTCTATTGAGTACATTTCACGTTTTTATGAGCCAACTCCCTAATGAGAGGAGATCTCACCGAAGCCCATGTTAAACAGTGAGATTTTTACAGGTGAACCTGTGTCGGTGGGGGGGGGGGGGGACGAAGGCAAACAATTTATCTCAAACTAATTACAAACTGTTTCGAACTCACCCAAACACAAAAACATGAAAATGTCTATACAGTGTTACGAGAACCCTATCCGGGATGTATCCATCCTTTGGCAGAAGAAGGAACACATCCCGAAAACATATGGAAAATCAGGAAATTTAATATAAATTATGTCTAAATTTAAAGAAATTTTATGTTTGTGTGCATTACTTCTAAAGATGCACACAATGCTAACAAAATTTGACGCTTTCTTTAGTATATAAAGAGACAGTCTCTTCATTGAATCACAATTCAAGTTTTTGTATAACTTTCTTTTATTTTCAATAAAAAATTAAAGTTCTATTTAAAAGCAAGTTTTGGTCAGTTTTTAAGTGTGTGCTTACAATGGAATTATTTTATTGAAGTTCGGATTTATTAAATTTTAGAAATGAAGTATGTGGCACATCAAAAGCTATTACAAGGATTGGTTGTCAGCCGTCTTAATGACGATTTTGTAAGTTCCTTCTTTTTCACCGTCTACCAGGGAAAAGCTATTCCACAGTTTAGTAAAGCCTTCTTGCAAAGCCTTATGATGCTCGCCCAGCTTCTTGATATTGTCCAGTTCCACTTGCAGTCCCTTCAAAATCTCTTCCGACATTACATACTTATGCCCGCCGTACAGGCTTAACGCTACCCTTCCTATTCCAAGAGCCACACCGAATCCTGCAAAAACTGGATTGGCAAAATCCGTAGCAATCAAGGAGGAGAGGAAGGAAAGGGCTCCAGAGAGTCCACCGGAAACAGAGTCAAGAAGCAAGATGTCCCTTCCCATTTGCAAAGTTTTGATTTGGTTGCCCACTTGGAACTCAAGGTGAACTGAAATTACAAATTACGAAAGGAAAGGTCATGAAAAAGCTCATCTTTCACCGCATTATTTTCTTTTTCTCGAATTCTACTGACTCACCGATTTTATCTTTAATGACATTGAGTTTGTTGAAAATTGCATCCTTCTTATGTATCATTTCCATAAACTGTGGTAGCGTCAGGGTCTTGAGGTGTTCGCTATAATTGTCGTTGAAATCTTGAATCAGTTTTTCCACTTGCTTCAACTCATCTGCAGCTTCATTTAATTTTTTCCTGGATTCGTCTCTCACGTTACTTGCGTTCTTAACCGTCTCGACAAAATTCATGAGTCGGTAGCATTGGACGCCAAAATTGATTATTTCAATTGCAATTCCTACGCCAAGGAAAAAATTTGCTTTGCCAGCGATTTCCGCTTCCGCTGCACATTTTGCAGGCACAGAGACCCACTTGTCGGAAAGGCCGAACATTTTGTAGGTTTCAAAACCTTTAAAGACTGCTGAAACAAGTGTAGGGACTAGTTTATCCTTTACTTCCTTTGGGATCTGGAAAAAGTCAGATTTTTAGACAATATCGCGTAAAAGTGAGGAATATTTCTAAAGTTTACTATAGCTTACCCCATTAATAAAATCCATGCAGTAATTCAAAAAATTGATGAAAGCAGACAAGTTTGCTTCTTCCTCGCTCATTGTTGATGGTGCTGGTGTTGCTTCCTCAGCCATTATTGTTCCTCAGTGATTGACCGAAAAACTTAGGTAAGAATAAGTAATGTGACCAAACAGAGAAAAAAGGTCTTTGTAGTGGAAAAAAGAAGCTGCGTTCGTATTTGTATGGATAGAAACTATATTAAGAAAGATGATTGAAGTGCTTGGATGACGACTTGTACTATATAAGTCAATTATTTGTTACACTTTTAACATATATACTTTAGTGTATAACACGTTTTTAGGACTTATAATAA
>JAUJYT010001550.1:0-11213 GCA_033996565.1 Nanhermannia nana
CATCACTGGCCTGTGGGTCTCCGCAATCATTTTCACCTTAAAAAAATAGTTATTAAAGTAAACATTTAAGTGTCATAAGTGTGTGCACTAACCATCACAGACCCACATTGGAGGTAAGCATTGGCCGCTATTATTACAACGAAACCAATCATCAGCACAGGTTCGTGTTCTGCAGTCTTCTGTTTCGTCTGAGCCATCGCTACAATCTTGATGTCCATCACATCTGAAATATGGTAATACTTGTACTGTATTATACTATAATAGTATGATTATGAATACCTCCAAATAGTAGGAATACAATCAGAATTATTGCACTTGAATTGGTCTGCCTGACAGCCATAATTACAGCCCATTTCGTCTGAACTGATGCTCGTATTGGTGTCATCGCAGTCGTTGTCTCGATCACAGACCCAACTCATTGGAATGCATTGAGACGAGTGCACACATTTGAATGAAGTCGATGGACACGAGGTCTCCAGTGATTTCGTTTTGCAGTTCATTTCATCTGAATGATCCCAACAGTCATTCTGTCCGTCACATATCCAATCGGGATGAATACAGGCTGTAGTTAAGGGACAATTTATGAACTTTTGTTCGGGATCCCAGAATAGTGGGTGCTTTGAACAGTCGGGTCGATCACAGCCTATTTCATCAGATGCATCGTTACAGTCGGGGTCTAAACAATGCCAAAACAATAGCACTTCACTTATTCTATAACAAACGCAAAACACAAAACACATACCGGAATCGCAACGAAACTGTTTGCCAATACAGTGGCCGTCTTTGCACTTGAACTTGTCGTCACTGCATAAACAGTCACTTTCATCAGTGGCATCCATGCAATCAATCTGTCCGTCACAGTGTTTTACTTCTAAAATACAACGATTATTAGAACACCGAAAAAAGCCTTTCGGACATTCTCTGGTCGCACAATAGTTTGTATTTTCATCAGAATCGTCCGCACACGAGGACACGCCATCGCAGGTCAGTTCAAATGGAATGCAGACTCCAGTCCCACATTCGTATTCTGTGTCAGAACAGTTACTATTTTTGATGGTACATGTTTTGCCATTTGTGGAAAGAACTCGACCTATAAAACAAGTGCAAGCGATAGAGCCATTGGATGTCACCGAACACACGTCTTCACAGCCGCCGTTCAATGGTAGACAAGGGTTGAGAGTACAGTCTTCGGTGTCATTTGAGACGGCAATTATACCCATAGGTCGGGCAATATTACGACGCACTCTAACCACTTGAGAACCTGTGAACTTATTACAGGCGAGAACTGCGTGTTCGACCCAATCAGTCCAAAAGAGCTGTTCGCCAACAACTGCTAAATCGAATGCATGTTTAGGCGTTTCAGTTAACAGTATATATCTTTGAGTTCCATCAAAATTGCATTTTTCTATTTTATCGAGACGTGCGTCAGACCAATAAAGCTTTTGAAGTTTGTGGTCAATAGTTATGGCGTTTGGCATTCGTATGTCAGAAGTGATGATTGCCTTGAGATGGTATCCATTCCTGAATGCCCTTTGAATGCTTGGACTCTTATTATTCCAATTGGTCCAATAGATGGTTGCGGCACAACCGTCAACAGTAATGCCTCGAGGCTTGTCTTCAAGACCTAATTTGATTATTCTCTCAATTTTAGATCCATTTGAATGCAAATCTAGCTTTGAAATGGAAGCGTCGCTATTACTGGTCCAATACAGTTCACCATACACTGTATCGTAAACAATACCTTCAACAGAGCCCTGCTTTTCCACTAACAACTTATGTCCGGTGCCATTGAAAAAGATGGTGCTTATGCTTCCTCTTTGAATATCTGAATATATAACTCGTTGAGAAGAGTAATCAAAAGTGAGTCCAATAGCATTTCTCATGTGATCTTTGTTTGTAATGCTAGGGTAGGGAGCGTTCAAACTCTGCTCATCATTAATATGAATGCTATCGATTTGAGTGACACGAGAATACATTATAAACGCTTCGAATGGTAGACAAGTTTTGTTATCAACAGCCGATACCCTTCCGTGAGCACAAGCACAGCGGTGTCCTTTCGAGGGTCCTTTGAATAGACAGAGCTCTTGACAGCCGCCGCTATCAACAGCGCACTTGTTATTTAGCGAAGTGGGCCGTTCATGAAATACTTTAACAGCTCTAATATGGTCTCCCATTTGGCTCTGAATAGCGGCGATTGTAATGTTGACATTGTCTTTATCAGCTCTGAGGATAGAACCGCCCAAATAATTAGTGTCCGCCCAATAAATGTAATTTTTAAATATAGTGATTGAAATGGGACTTTCAATAGCAGTGCCGCTCAACACCACTTCTCTGTCAGTTCCGTCCAAATTGATTCGTTCGATTGTATTCGACTCTGAGTCACACCAATAGATCTTGTCTTCGAGAACATCAATCGCTAAGTCATTAATCATTTGAATGGAAGTGTTTGTTATGACGATGTGTTCACTGCCATCAAGTGATGCTCTTTCTATTCTTGGAGTTAATCCAATATCACTCCAGAATAAATATCCCTGAAGAGGATGTACTGCCAGTGCATTAGGTTTATCCATATTTGCAGACAAAATAACATAACGAGAGCTGCCGTTAAGACGCGTCACTTCTATGACATGATAGTCAGCATCAATCCAATAGATGTTATTTGCCATCCAATCGACTGCAAATCCTTCTATTTTTTCCACTCCATCCACAAGAATTCGATGATTAGTTGTGTCCCTTTTGATGGATGATATGCTTCCTGCGTCGTTATCCACCCAATAGATGAGACCTGATTTATAAACATAGTCAATGACAGAGGCCATCAAAGCTCTTGAAATGGGCGCAAGCATTGGTCCCATAGTATCGTTAGGTTCAGCACTCATTGCTCTTATACCCCAATTCCAAGAATACATGAGAAATAGTTGAGGCCCTAAACAGTTGGTATGGTTTTGATTATCAATTTGGAAACCGATCGCACACTTGCAAACTCTTTCTGATTGTGAGACCATAAGACACAAGTGAGAACAGTTGCCATTATTTGTTTCACACAAATTTGTGCCGCTTTGAAGAGAAATGTCATAAACTTTAAGAGAGAACACATCTTCAGTATGATTCCGAAAAATAGATTCATTGCTTCCGTCAGTTTTATCGCACAAATGGATTGATTTGTCGGCTTGTGATGAAAAGAGAAGCATATTGTGATAGACAGTCAAAGCCAATGGATCTAAGGGTGAGTCAGTGTGTTGGCTGTCATCCCAAATGGTTGTTATCTTATACGAGACTAAATCAATGAATTGAATGCTCCCGATGTTAACCCAATACAAGCGATTTGATTCAAAATCGATGGTAACACTTGACGGTTGGTCTAAATATTTATTGTCTGACTTGCGAACTAATGGCCGAATAGAAGTTCCATCCATTGCCGCCACAGATATGACGGCATCTCTATTCTTGAGAATATCATCTGCGTCTTCAAAGCCATGATCAGCCCATATGATGAGCCCATCAAATGGATGCACAGCCAGAGCCCTAACCGTATATATATTTTGGTGTATGATCTCTGACATGAATTCTCCGTTGAGATTACAGACAAATATTTTTGCTCTATTGGGCCGCTCTTGAGAGCTGACAAAAATATTACCAGAGATCCAATCGAGAGCAAATCCATACGGATGTTCCACTACAGCACTGTCTATAATGGTTTCCACAGCACTTCCAGTGAGTAAAGCTCTCTTCACTTCATTTAATTGAGAGTCAGCCCAATATATTTGCCTGTCTTTCGCGATGTAATCTATCTGTTGGGCTGATATCACTTTAGGTCCACTTATAGGAGGAATAGTGTGGTAAAAGGGCTCAACTAAATCAACTCCTCTTATCTCATTTGGTCGGGAAATGAGTAATACTTTCTCATTGTGAACACATGTCTTCAAATCTGAATCTAATTTCATTATGTGAGGGCATTTACAGCTATAGCTATTGTTTTGATTAATCAGACACAAGTGAGAACAGCCACCGTTATTCACATTACACAAAGAGCTTATGTTATCTCTTGGTTGACGTGACGGATGAAATATTTTTATATCAAAAGGTTGAGTAACTGCGCGTTCAACTACTTTGATATCAGTTCCGTTCCATTTATTGGCGCGAATCACAGAATTAGTTCTGAAATACATCAAAAAGATCAATATTTTCATTAATATTTGGATCAATTGGTAATACAGTAATACAGTTATACCTCCAATCAGTCCAATAAACGTGATTTCCATATAAGGAAATAGCAAACGGATGACTTAGGAGTTCGTGTCCTCGCAGTACTTCATGAAAAGCTGTTCCGTCGTATTTAACTGTATTAATAGAGTCAGAGCGAGCATCGATCCAATATATTCTGAGCGCCACATAATCGAGAACCAACCCGTTAGGCCACGCGCCAGCGCTCGCTTCAACCTTATAGACAAGTGATCTGTGCTCACCACTCATCGAAGCGGATTCGATTCGGGGCGCATCAGAGTCCCAATCAGTCCAGAAGAGAATTCCAAATCTGCTGTCAAGAGCTAAAGCGCGCGGACTAACCATTTGTCCTGCAATTAAAGTGCGTCTAAAGCTGCCATTGAGTTTGGCCACTTCTATCTGATCCAAATTACTTTCAACCCAATAGATATTTTTCGCAATCCAATCAACAGCTAATCCCTCAGCAGTGGAAAGTCCGATCTCAACAATTGCTTCTATATTAGTGAGTGAGCCCTGTATTACAAAACCTCTATATAACTTGTCGTCCATAACGTCTGTCCAAAAAATCATATTTTCTTCAATATAAAAGTCAAGAGCGATAGTATTTTTGAGCCCCGAAAGAATGGGTTTAACAGACATTGTGTTCAGATTAACGCTTCTTATTTCATGCCTATTCGAAAATAAGACATAAGGAGTGGTCGGGTCTGTGCTCTTGCAAGTGAATCCATCGGACTCTAACTCATAGCCTGACTCACACTCACATTTGTGCGAATGTTTCAATTGAATGCACTTTTGACTGCAAGTGCCCCACAGTTGACATGGACTAGAGTCAGCACAAGTGAGACCATCACCAGAAAGAGTGAGACCTTTATTGCAATAACACGTATATCCGGGACCGTCAGGAATATTATGACATAAGCCTTTACACTGACTGAAAAAGCAATGGTCTTCATCACAAAGCCCTCCCTCGTCAGTAGCATTAATACAATCGACTCTATTATCACAAAATCTTGAAATTTGCAAACATAGTGTTTGATTCTCTTTTCCAATACAAGTCCGGTTCGGAGCAAAACAATTAACTACTGTTTCAAACTTCAAATCTTTGGGACATTCGCTTTCATCAGAGCTGTCTTCACAGTCGGCGCGTAAATCACATTTTCTATTGAGTGGAATGCAGTGTCCGGTAGTTTTACACCGAAACTCATTCGATTGACACGGATTTGTGGAATTACAGCCTTTTTCATCACTTCCATCAAAACAATCTTTTTTTCCATCACTAAAACCAATTGAAAACACTTATTGCGAGTTAAATGCATTTAAAGACTCACCAGAGCCACGACTGCGGAACACAACCGCCAGACTTGCAGCTGAACTCATTGTTATGGCACGCGATTGAAGAGATGGCACTCGTCTTGTTATATGTGTTCGAAACTAGAGTCAGAGTTAATCAACATTTTAAACAAAAATTATTTTATTGCCATTTATTGTACAATTAGTGCGACTATTAATCTGCAAATAAAAGTTTAACACTTAATCCACAGTAAAATACTAGTCATGCAGTACTGGTTGGCTCAAAATCAAAGGACAGGATATATGTGAAGACATACAACAATTTTCTTCGTCAGTGCCGTCATTGCAATCCCAAACTCCGCTGCATTAAAAATTACAATTAAATGTGGAAAACAATTCACATTAAATGAGTGCTTTAGACTTACTTGCATTTCAAAGATATGTGGAGACACTTCTGTCCCACATCGCAACTCAATTGAGTCGTCGTATTGCAGGACAAATTGCAATTCACTTCATCGCTACTGTCTCTGCAGTCATCGTCACCTACAGTGCAAACACAGTTGTACAGCAGTTGTACAGGTATGTCATGAGAAAATCAGACTCACCGTCACAAACATACTCCTGTGGAACACATCTCTGGTTTTTACACCGAAACTCCATTGACTCGCACTCGGAATAAGCTATAGTTTGAAAGCAAATCAAAAACTGCAAACATATGTTCATTGAAAATGTTTTACCGCACTGTTGGTGTTCATCAGAAGTGTCGCCTTCACCGCAATCATGATCTGAATCACAAGTCCAACTCGCTATCAAATAGTTTAATACATTTGATATCAATTTATATAAATATATTATAATAAATTAGTAGTTATTCAAGACCTGGAATACAACGACCGCTAACATTACACGTGAATTGGGATGCACTGCATGTGGCGTTTCGACACTTTTTCAAAGGTTCCTCATCTGATCCGTCCAAACAATCTTTTTCCCCGTCACAGATCTGTTACATACAGTATATATTTGACAGCAATTGTTTCACATAAATAAAGAGTTAATTACCCAATGAATTGAAATGCATCGGTTGGAGTCACAGATGCAGTTGGAGTCACGTATAGAGAAGGGTCGGGTGAGGTTGGCCTGCAAAGTGCTGACGTCTGTCTCATTGAACTTATTGACGGCTATGATGCTGTTCGAGTGCCAACTCGTCACATATAAATAGTTCTCAAATAAAGTGATTCCATACAAATTGCTGACCGGAACACCTCTAATAATGGTGTGCCGTCCGCTCCCATTGTAGTTAATTCTCTCAATAAAATCCAAATAAGTGTCGACCCAATAGATGTGTTCATTGGGAAATTCAATTGTGATACAGAGGTGATCATAGCCGCCATTGTTGTGAGCGCACGGATGAGAACAGTGGGCTGTCTTTGTCGGTGATACACATGTATAGATAAGGGTGACATCTTCTCCAATAATTGATTATGATTACGATTATTACCAGCAATGATTACACATAGAGTTATATAATGATAATCTTATATATAGTTTTGAGTTTAAGATTAGATTAAGATTTAAAAAAATACTCTTTTGACAGATTACCCAAACTATGTTTTTATATACTGTAATTAACATTGAAATATTAGCAAAATACATCCTTTGGAGCAAGGTGAAGTGACTGCACTATTGCAGATCATATTAATGTCAAATTTATGTAAAATTTATCATTTTATAAGTGATTTGAAAACAAAAACTTGTAATTTTAATTTAATTATTGTTTGAATAATTTATTGCAAACAATTCGAGAAAAATGTGTGAAAATTGGTTCTAAAGAAGTCAATTATGCCCTTAAACTGTGTTTGCATTGAAATGATGGAAGACTTTTAGATATTCAATAAATTGTTTAAAAAGATTCACGACTTGCAGTGAAAAAATTTTTTTAACAAAAGAATAAGAATTAACACAAACTCAATGAAAATCTTTTTATTGTTCAAAACAAGGCTTTTTCTCAACTGTTACTGAAATTATGTCTTTTAATGCATAAAATAGTGGTTAAACATAAGTAAATTGCTTACAATGGCATCAGCAGCATGGTCAAATCAATTGTTTTATAGAAAATATTTTGTGTAATAATATGTTTGAATTGTACAATACGTTCAAATAAAAAATAATTTCACTTTCAATATTAGTGAAAAATCCTATTTTTACACTAGCAGTTCCCGTTGCTTCGTAACTCATAAATTAAATATGACTCTGTAAACATGTCGGATAAAAGCAATTCTTTTAATTTTGAAAAATCAGCAACAAAAAGCATTGTTATAATCTTCAGATAGCCTTTACAGCCCTTTAGCCTTTTTTTTAAAAAAAGATTCTTATTGTTGAAAAATTTTTATTGTATTATTGCGGAATCTCAGACAGACACACAGACAGACTGAAACTATTTTTATTCAGTTTTTGTTAACTTTTAATATAGATTATATGACTGATTATAGAATTTTTAGTTAAAAAACTTCAATAAAAAGCTTAACTCTCTCTTAAATAAAGTTGAGAACTAAATAATGACTTATTAAACTTATGCTTTTCAACTGTTTTACTTTTATATAATGACTCTGAAAAGCAGGCAATTTAACCCTTTTTATTTGAATTGTACGTTAAATCATACTTTTAGTGGATTTTATGTTTCATTCAAATAATCATTAGAGTTCTTACAGCTCAGAGAAACGCAGCGTTAATTTGAGTTCACATTTTTTTGTAATAATAATTATAATAATTTTTTGAGTATATTTGAGGTCAAAATTAGTTCAAAAATATTTTCTTATATTTAAAAGTATTTCTTTTTGACACAACTTCCGAAGGCTTTCACTCAAAGAGTATTTCGTTAAAAGTCTAATAAATACAAAAATTAGTTGAAATTGAGACGAGTTTTGGCCCAAAGGAGTGATGTAGCATGCTGATTTGAAAATCATGCCATGGGTGACACACTTTTCTGCCCAACAATTGGTGTGTGAAAAAGTCTCGAGAATCTATAAAAACAAACGCAGAAAATGAAAGTCTCCTTTCAGTCATGAATTCTCTTAAAGTTTTTCTTCTCTTCACTGTTGTGTTCATTGTTGGCGCGCTTTCTCTCTCTTTTCGGGTATTTATCTATTGTTCATTTTATATTATAGTTCACTAATATTATTGACGCGCAGATCAAAAGAGCCGCTTATGATCTTCCGGCGGGTGCGCAAGAAATTGTCGGAAAACCGATCAAAACCACGTTCACGTGTCCCGGAAACGGCTATTATGCTGACGTTGAAAATGAGTATATATTTTATATTATTTTTTTTTATAAAAATTTTCTTCTTATAAAAGTAATTATTGTGTCAAAAAAGTTATGCAATTGTGAAGATGCGCACAAATATGCAAATCAACAGTGCTATGCTATGCAATGCTATGCAATGCAATGCAATGCTATGCTATGCTAGTTTATTGTTATGTCATAAACAAGTTGTAAAAAATTTGTTGACATTGATATGCAATAAAACATTTTTGAGATTAAGATAAAGATTAGATTTTTATGTGATTTTCTTTGAAATCAAAATTTTATTTTTCAATAATATTGAAATAAACCCTTGAACTAAAAATGAATTTTATGCTAAATTCAAGACTTTTTTTAAAATAGATTTTAAAAAAGGATTTTTCAATAGAAGGTATTTTTAGTAAAGAAAACCTTTAATTTACAATAAGTTTCATGTTTTTCAATAATGGGGTCGTTTTATAATTGACCGGAATTAATAAGAAGTTTATGAAAAATTCATTGACCTTTAAATTCATTATTATTAATTTTTTTTTTTGCTATAAATAAATCAGTTTTTTGTTCAAAAGATTCACGATTTTTACCAAAATATTTAATTTTCTTTATTTTAAGACTAATAATAGTGCAAAAGAGAAATTTATCATGTTCAATCTTATTGAATATAAGTCATGAGAAGATACAGATAAATATTGTATTTTTGAGTTCTTCTTTTGATATATATTTTTATACATTGAATAGTAGTTTACAATTAGCATGCTTGTCAATGTGCTTTCTCTGTCACGCATTTCATGACTTAATATTATATTTAAATGAAATCATCATTAAATCAAAGAAAAAAGTTTTTTACTGATATACAAAAACAAAAATCAAAACAAATAAATAAAAAGTGGGCCAAAAATGAATGAAATGACGGAAAAAGACTTAAAAATAGACATTCAATGAGTTTATTTTTTTATTCGTTTAAAATATAATTTATCACTCTTTTTAGTTGTAAACTATTTCATCGGTGTTTAACACAAAACAAAGCCGGCGGACAATCGGTAATAAATTTTTATTTAATTTTTATAAAGGACTAAATTTAACCATCCTACATCTGTCATTAGTTTGACAGACACAAATCAAATATTTCAATTGATATATATTTTCAGGAATTGAGTCACCACACCTTCGTTTGTGGGAATAAAACCATTTTTGATCAATCATCTTTTGTCTGCAGGTCAGTCTCACCCACAATTTAAAACAAGTTGTTTGATAAGCATGTTCGTTTTTAGACATGAAGACGATGCGATTCCATGTGAAGCATCACCCATGTTTTTCGATTTGAATGAAAGAATAGGACAAGCTGATGCACCTTTTCTCACACCAGCTGATATTGATCGTGCTAAAGCAGCTAGACCAGATTATAGAAAATAATAGTTTTTAGTCATAAAAAATTGTGTAAAATTATTGTTTAATTATTATAAAAGATTTCAAATATTTTATCTTATATTCAAATAAAAGTCATTCACTTTTTTCTCTTTTTTACATTAAATACATGTCAGAACTCATTGTGTATTCTGTTAATTGATGGCGAGTGTGATTCTATTTTACAATTTAAAAAAGTATGTTTTACAATTCAATTTTGAGAAAAACTCAAAATGAATACAAATGAGGAAAATAAACGATTTAAAAAAATTGATTACAAGTCTAGTTTTAAATAGAGTCTACATAAATAAATTGAGCGCAAGTTTCAATACTATTACATTGGTTTAAAAATTAATTATCTATATAATAATGATAGGAATTTGTCTGTCTGTCTGTCTGTCCGTCTATGCACGCGAATACTGGCCACTATAGAACCGAACCAAAGATATATTCAGAATCAGTATCACCTGAAGGGTTACCACTGACCATTCATTTTCCCGAAAAAGTGACCAGTGGTCAGATACGACTAAAAGTTTGGTTCCGTTACTTATTACATTAATTTAGAATGCTACTGTTAGGTCTCGATTTTATGAAATTTTCAATCTTATGAAATTTTTAGTATGATTTGGCTCTCTATAGTAACATATGTTAAAAAATTTCAATTATACGAAATTCTATTTTATGAAATTTTCACTTTTATGAACAAGTAATTCAAGTTCCTGTAATACATTCTTTACTTCAATTTTATGAATTAACTTTTCAAGTAAATAGAAATGGATTAACATAACGTAGGATTAAAATACAATTAACATATGTTTTGAAAGTAAAATGTCATTTTACTACATTTGTTCAAATATTGAAAATTCTTCGCTATTTTAGTACATAAGAAGCAAAAATAAGTTTAAAATACGTCAATTTTAATTAAAATTTAAAATATTTGCATAGTGTTGAAAATTATTTAATTGATAATCGTTTAGAGAACGAAAAACAATCTAAAATT
>JAUJYT010001551.1:0-11210 GCA_033996565.1 Nanhermannia nana
CACTAACATTTGACTTGCCCTTATGGGGAAAAACACATGTTAACAGATTTCAGGCCGTATTTTAATCAAAATTTATGGCAACTTTATTAGCTATTAGGGTTACCAACCGCCCAGATTTCATCTGGACTGACTAGATTTTGGACTACTTACAAAATATCAACTGCTTGTACCCCTTTTCTCCTAAAAATAAAAATTTCTAAAATATTTTGCATTTTTTAAGCTGTCCAGATGATGTCCAGTTATGGATTACATTAGACCTATCACCCTCTTGGTTATTGGCTTATTTTGTCTTTCTCTCTCAATTTCTATTAATTAGCTATAAAATGTATTGTTAGTTACAAGATTCTTACTTTGAAAATATTTTTGCTTTGAAAAACTCTTTTTTTTAATGTCGATATAAATAATTTTAACTTGTTTATGTAAAAAATGTCAAAAATTTCATTTGAATGATACTGTATCTTTAATGCATAATACGGGGTAAAGTTAATCATGAAAAAGTTGGTAATTTATAATTAATAAATAAAACTTATATTTTAAAACAGCATTAGATGTCTTATTCACGTTAAAAAATTACCAAAAAGTTACCAAATTTGGCACTTTTTCCTTACCAAATGCTTACCAAATCAGGTACTTATTTTTACCAAAAAATCCGGGCCCTAACCATTACTGTATATTGAGTTTAATCAGGCTTTCTGTTGGAAAAATAAGTTTTCTTTTTGTAAAAGATATATCCATGTAAAGCAAGAGTGCCTCAGTTCAAGTGCTTTCGATCAGTGCCAACTCAGGATTTAAATGGCTCAAGAACTCGAGTCATATAATTAAGCAAATGGTCTCATATAATAAGACTATAACACGAACTCATTTCTGTTATAGTATTAGGTGAAAAAGTGATTGAATAGACATTAACTTAAAAATGTTTAAATTAGCAGAAGTGCTGTCTCGAGAAATGCCTGCAAGGTATTAAAGAATAAGTTGAACATTAAAATTAAAATAATTAAATGAATCAAATATTGATAGAATTTTATGGAATAAATGCTGAGATTTAATGAAATAGAAATATTTACATAAGTGAAAAGCAAATTCACTTACTATACAATTATTGTAAAAACACTTTATTTTGATAACAAATCTGATGATTTCCAAACTCAATACAAATAAATGAAAACTGTGTTACCTATAATCGTATAAAGTGTTTACAGTGTAAGTTATATTCACATAGAGTATGATTAATGCAAATACAGTCGTGCTCTTAGAACATAGTATATAAGTATAAATAAAATTGAAGAATGAATTTCATTGAGAGCTTTATGCAGTCAAATGAGCTTTCAATCAAAATCAGTTTTGAGACTAAAACTATTATAAAAAACATTTGTAAAAAGCATTAAAAGCACATAAAGTTTTTAAAAACCTTTCTGTAATAACTATTTGTTATTTAGTGATAAAAATGAAGTACTTTTGTATATAAAAAAAACTTAAAAAACGAAAATCTAATAAAAGTTTTAGAAATTTTCTTTGTCATGACTGACATGAGTCGGCACTAAATTGTTTTCCTTATTATCTGCTTTTGGCTTATTTCTCAACAAAAGACTATTAAAATGAGCCCTTTTTTCGATAACATTCAAAGACTTTCTTTGTCTGACAGGAATTGGTGTTTGTTTTTGTTGAACAGAAGCCAAAGGCGTTCGAACTCTTCCCTGTTTTTCACAATTATTGGTCTCATTTGTGTCCAATTTTGTGATAGAATCGCAATTATCTGTATTAGTCTGCAATTCAGAGGAATTATTGATGGAATCGCTGCCAATACTGCCAAAAGACAAACGCATGGCTGACATCTGCGCCACAATTGAGGACTGACTTAAAGGCAAACCAATAGGCGTTCGATCGATACCAAAAGTGGGCGAACGAGGGTCTGAATTGACTGCCATTTGATCGCATGTATGAGTCACACAAATGTCTGAATCGTCGTAATTAATAGTCTTCTGTCTGGTCTCAAACATTTGAATTGGAGTCCTCTCGAAGGTCGTGGATGGCGAGCGCGGGTCAGACGCCAAATACAGATCATAACCAGCATTGCTATCATTAGACTGTTTTGGTGTCGTGTCTGGTATTACTTGTGGTGTAAACTCTTTATCGTTATAATAGTCACACATTTCGTTCCATGTCTTCGACGCAAACGAACCCATTCTTTAGATTTGTTTCGATTTCTGTTTATTAATAATTAAATATGAATTGTGTTTACAAATCAATTATAAGTTAAAGTCATTTAATGTTTATGTTATTTAAAAAAAAGTCTCAAATAAAGGGTCGAACGAAAGCCAAACCGTAAATGGAAATAAACAGAAAAACTGCCATTTATTTTATTAATACTTTTCTATTAAAAGCAGCGCTTTCTCTGTTCTCATTGGATATTAAATAATATGTATTATGAATTCAATGCACTGATTGGTTGGCTATAAGTTTGAGCAATAATTGCCGACTAATATATTGATGAAATGCAACGTTTTTCAAACTGTGACCCCTTTGGAAGACATGGAATCAAAAAATTATAATAAGATTATCTTCTATGGAAAGGGAGCCACCGATTACTTAATTTTAGATTGAGATTTGTCTAATGGGGCAGAATATAAAAGTTTGAAGTCAATTAAATAAAAACTGATCACAAAGTATGTCAAAAATTAGCGCAACTTTTGCTTTGAATCGATTGTTTCAAAAACTATATCATAGTTTGCTTTAAAGTTATTTCCATTTGAAATATAATCTCAAACTGTGATTAAATTGTTTATCGGTTTTAAGAAAGACAGAGACAGACATTAGTGATATATTTTGAATGCAATGATTATATAATTTAATGCAAAACAAACTAAATTTGATTAAAGAATAAACACATAAAAACTTTTGATTACTGTTAATGACGACGTCATTAATGAACAGACAAACTCTTATTAAAGTTGACCAAAAAAATTAGTAAACATTTGATTTGATTTATATATTTAATTAATAAATTAAAAATATAATAAACCGGTTATTAATTAAATTGACAATCCAATAAAAAAGCAATTAATCAATGGATTTACTGAAGCCATACGTCCATAAAATTCGTATACCGTTCGCAAACGAAAAGATATATAAAGACGAATGCGTTTTCTCTTTCGACACTCCGGTTAACACTTTTTCCCATTTATTTGTTTAGATTTTTTGTTTTATTTATTAATTGCTATTAAACTTATTGACTACTTATTATTCAAAATGATGTGTTTGTTATTGATTTTAATTAAATGTCATTCAAACCAATTGACTCATTTAAGAGTGATTTCATAGTTAGAAAAAATTTAATTCAAATTATGATTACTTTAAATTACTTTCAATACTAATTCAAATATATTTTATTTAATTAAAAATATTCTAATCAAAGGACTCTCCGAACGGACTATACGTATGTCTCAATACATTTCTGGGTTTTGGCAGAGATTTTGTTGAATTACACCATAAGAGGACCGGAAACGCAGTATTCCTTCACTTGAGAAGAATTACTCACGAAGTGATTAATTATTAATAGCTATTATTTAATGTTTTGTTTATTTAGTTTAATATAAAGCTAACATTGACTCAAATGAATGACAGATCCCTCAAAGCGATTGCGAAGAAACCAGACCTAAGATAACAAAGTTGGCGATTGGTGTTGAGGGCGGTTTCATTTCAGACCAGAAGAATAAATATGAATTCGAAGAAATCAATTCGATTGTTATTTTGCCTCAGTTTACAGTTATCCCGTTGCCTAACACTGATCTTCCTGAACAAGTAATACTATTTTTTTATTAGTAAAAAAATAAATTTGTTCACTCTGTTATGTGTTCTCATAAATGTTTGACAGGTTTTGCAGTCAGTTTCGAGCGTATTAGCGGCTGACGCGGCCTTTAAACTGGAAGAACTGCAAGCACTGGCCGGCACTTGGGATGGAGAGAAGCGAAAAGTTACAAAGTATTTATTATTTTATTAGAAATGCATTGTTTTCATGACTTAATCTGGTGTTAGACATGCGGACGATTTGGTTCAATTAGACAATGGCGTTCGTATACCACCCAAAGGTTGGAAGTGTGAAAAATGTGATAAAATAGACAACTTGTGGCTTAACCTCACCGACGGTTCAATACTTTGTGGCCGAAAAAACTTTGACGGAAGCGGTGGTAATAATCATGCGCTTGAAAATTACTCTATTGCTAAACACCCGCTCGCAGTAAAGTTGGGAACAATTACTCCTGAAGGAGCCGGTAATGAGTTTAAAGTGCAATTATTTAAGTTTTATTGTTATTAATTATTTGTTATGATTGTCAGACGTGTACTCTTACGATGAGGACGAGATGGTCGAAGACCCCAATCTGGTCAAACATTTGGCGCATTTCGGTATCAATATTACAAATATGGAAAAAACTGATAAATCAATGATTGAACTTGAAATCGATTTGAATCAACGATTAGAAGAGTGGTCTATAATTCAAGAAGAAGGCTCTAAATTGACGCCACTCTATGGTCCGGGTTTTACCGGTCTTACGAATCTCGGGAACTCGTGTTACTTAAATTCTGTTATGCAAGTCATTTATAGCATTCCTGACTTTCAGCAAAGATATTATCCGCCCTTTAATATATTCGAGTCGTCACCGTTTGATCCTCCCATGGATTTCACGACACAAATGGCTAAATTAGGTTATGGTCTGTTATCAGGGAAATACTCTGAAGAGCCACAAAACGGTGAAACCAAAGAGCAAAATGGCATTAAGCCCACTATGTTTAAGAATTTGATCGGCAAAGGACACCACGAATTCTCTACTAAAAGACAACAAGACGTTCAGGAATTCTTTCTGCATCTCATTGATGTCATTGAAAGGAATAATAGAACGAACGCAACGCCTCCTCCGACCGACTGTTTCAAGTTTCAGGTCGAAGAACGCACCGAATGCGTGGTGTCTAAGAAAGTGATTTATAATACAAGAACTGAATATTTGCTTTCATTGCCTGTCGCGCAAGAAATGTTGACAAATGTTGAGGCCTTTCTCGCATTTGAAGCCAAGAAGAAAGAAATGGAACTCAAAGGGCAGAAAATGTAGGCAAATAATTCTTAAAACAATTACTATTGTTCTCTACTTTTATTGAATACTGTTTTCATAGTTCAAGTTTGTGATTAATATTCTTCTAATTTTTAGAGATCCTAAAGATGTGGTCCGACCTATTATTCCAATCACTTCTTGTATTGAAGCCTTTGCCGGGACCACAGTTATCGAGGATTTTTTCAGTTCTGCAATCAATGATAAATCACTGGCTCATCAGTACGTTACAGACATTCTAAAGAGTAATCCTAAGACTTTTTTATTGAAAGCTTTTTGTTGTTTAACATAGAATTACACGTTTAAAGACATTTCCTGACTATCTTATGGTTCATATAAAAAAGTTTGCACTGGGAGACGATTGGGTGCCCAAAAAGTTAGACATTTCACTCGATGTGCCAGAAATTCTTGATTTGGAACATTTGAGAGCATTTGGTCTTCAACAGGGAGAGGAACTATTGCCTGAAGTGAGGCATTCAAGCGATGAAAGCCCTGCAGAAGCGGCTGCTAATGTACCTTTTGAGTTCAATTCATCAATTTTGGCCCAATTGTGCGAAATGGGTTTCCAAATCGACGCCTGTAAGCGCGCTCTCTATAATACAAATAACGGAGACATTGAGACCACAATGAATTGGATTATGGAACACATGTCAGACCCCAACTTTTCGGAGCCTTTCGTTCTAGAGAGTGGATCGACTGCAGCTAAGGCTGAGGGCAACACATTTACAGCAGATTCTGCATCTCTGGCAACTATTATGTCTATGGGTTTCTCACAAGAACAGGCTCTGCGAGCTCTTAAAGCAACGGTATATTTGGTTACTTTATATAATCATTAATTAATTAGTTATATAATTAAAGCAAATTTTCTTTTAATTAGGATAATAATATGGAGCGCGCCGTCGACTGGATATTCAGTCACGCGGAAGAGTTGGATAATGCGATGCAAATTGATGTTTCGCTAAACACATGCCCACAGAGTCACAACTCTAATGCTGCAAATTTTCGCGATGGAAACGGTAGGTATCAATTGGTGGCCTTTATCTGTCATATGGGAACGTCTACTATGTGTGGACACTATGTTTGTCATATCTTAAAAGATAATCGTTGGGCGATATTCAATGACAGCAAAGTTGCACTTTCAGAGACCCCTCCAAAGGACTTGGCGTACATGTATTTGTATAAACGCTTGTAAACCTCTAATAATTGATACGCCTTTTATTTAATAGTCTCTTCTGTACTATTGATAATTTTAAGACACTTTTATACATTAATTAATTATTAACATTATTTTCTCGTATATAACGTTTGCATTATTTATAACTGTTTTTCAAATTAGATTCAAATGAATATACTGTATATTTTAAATGCTTCAAAATAATTAAAGTAACTTTGATTTTAATAAAATGAAATATTTATTTCATCCAAACAGCAAATAACTAAAAACATTAAACATATTATCATAACTTTTTTGAGACTTTCATTGCTATTATTTCCAACTTCGAGTGTATTTCTTTTGCATATAATTTTTGTGAACTGTTGCCGACAAAGTGGACAAATGTTATTGATTTGAGACCACTGGACAATACACAAACGACAGAATTTATGCGAACAGTTATCTAATTTGGCCTCATTTCTAATATTATCCAAACAAATGTTACACTTATTTGTATTTTCATTTTCATTAAGTCTGTTTTCACTCATATTTTAGCTGCTGTTCAGACGATTGAATGAATAGCTTTCAAACTGTCAGCTTCTCGTTCACTGCTTAGCACTTAAAAGTTGCTGTCGATATGTATTGATAGTTCAGCTAATCTTCACTTTTGATGCTGATCTTTACTAAACCAATAAAAAACACTGTATTGGTTAACACTATTTGCAATGTATTTCAACTCTAAATTTTTATGTCATTTCAAATGCATTGTTGTCGCGAGAAATTTGCTGTATTTGTATTCAAATAATTATTAGCTCACAATAAAAACTCAGGTCAAACAAATTGCGATTTAATATCAATATTATATACTGATCGGTACTTTTCTTGTGTCAAATTTTTTGATTATGTGTTGCATACCTTGTTTGTTGGTTAAAATTAAGCGAAAATTTGGCCGAAAACCTAAAACTAGCAGAACTGGCGGCAAATGTAAAACTAACAGTAAATCTAAAATTGGCAGCAAATCCAAAGTTGGTTGTATTCAACGACTTCAAGGATCAAAAGTGAAGTGTCATTTCAAAACAGATGAGACAAAAGCCAAAAAGTTTGTGATCGATAAAGGAGTTATAGATAAGAAAACCGAAAAAGTGATGGATAGATACACATCAGAAATACGTTTGAAAAATTTTGGAATTACTGAAAAAGAAATACAAAAGAAACCAATGAATTCAGAGAATGCAACAAAATCGGGTCAGAAGTCAATAGAATTAGTCGGAAACCACTTTAAATATGAAGTCAAAAAAACAAGTGATTTTTCTAAAGCAAACCGCATAAAAATGAGTGAAACAAAAAACACAATCATTAGAGATAAAACTTCATCAAAAATAGTTTTATCTGAAAAAAGCGATTTCAATAAAGAGAAAGAGAATTTATTGAACGCAAATGCTTGTGATTCAACTTCAAATACGATTAGCGTACAAAACAATGAGAGTGAAGGCTTGGAACCAAGTGAGCCTTCCATTAACAGTAAGGGAAAAAGAAAGGACACTGAGTTAAGATTAGGACACAAAATAGAAGATCACAAGTCAACTAAGAGTAAGCACGAGACTAAAGAAAGCGTTGCAATCAAACCGAAAAACAAAGTGAATGCAAAAAATTCAGTGACAGATAAAGATAGGTTTGAAAGCTCTGATGACAATTGGGTTGATTCAATAATTTATGAGGACAGCCCTAAAAATAGATTAGAAACAGCTAATAATACGTCAAATAAGAAAGCATTGAATTATAGATCTGTGAATAGAGTTTCTAACATAATCCCAATCAGATCTATAAACTTAGAGACAGCCAAATGTTACATTTGCTCGATTCTGGTTAAGTATAAAATCAATATAACCGGATGTTCCCATATATTCTGTCGCGATTGTCTGCAAAAATGGCTCAAATATAGCCAACACTGTCCTGTTTGCCGAACACTCATATCCAGGTTTGCGCATAACATCAGAATTGGTTCTAATGATCAAATTTGTGTGCGATCGGAAGATGACTATGAGGTGACCAAAGTTTATTCAAACGAAGAGAATTTTATTGATTCGTTTAGCGCTGCGTTTCTATTCGAGGCATTTTGTCTCAACTCTCAAAATCTAAAATTTCTCAATACTTGCATTGAAAATGTTTCCACTAAAATATCTTATTTGGAGTCAATCTCATTACTCAGTGGAGATGTTCACAGAGGTATTGGTATTCAGCGCCAACTCAATGATCAAAATCACAAATTAAGACAAATGAGGGAAAAGAAAATCCAAGCCGAAGAAGGACTTAAGGATATCTCAAATCAAATCATTCCTCAGATGTTGGCCTTTTGGAGCAGAACTGTCGATCACAGAGAGAACTCAAATGAGTTCAAATTATGAAAAGCTCCGATCCTTTTTAATTGTAATATAGTTTTAATGAATTTGATTATCGAAAAATACTCTAAAGAATAAAAATTTTCATTTTATTAAATTAGTTATACAGTAAATTATACAGTTTAGATATTATTTCAAACAACTGTTAGTTTTAAATATAACACAAACAAATCAATTATAAGATAGAAATATCTGTATCATTAAAACTGTTGCTCTCCATTGCATTCTTATCTTGTTCTGTACTTGTGTTCAATTCAGTGATTCTATCGGATTCATGTTCTTCGTCGTCATCTTCATTCTCGTCCATTTCAAACAAACGAACCCTACGTTTTGATGAGAACGAAACACAGGCCACTTTACGTGAACCACTGACTGCTAGAAGAGATGACTTCATATTATCCAGACTTCTATATAACAGTCCTGACTCAGACGATGCATTTGATAACTTGAATCCAATCGATTGAATTGTTTCCATCGAATTCATATCACTTGAAAGTGGCATAAAATTGGCATTTAATAGCTGTAGAGGTAGTTGAACAAGATATGATAGACTCGATTCTTGTTCTATCAAAAGCAATGATATGATATCTTCGGAATAAAACTGATAATCAATTACAAGTAAAGGACAGTTCATTAATGTAAAAGTTGCGGAAACAATATCTACTGAATATTGATTAGCTATTGAATAGCGAACAATAAATAACTGTTGTGCAGGTTTTGTTTGCTTAACAAATGAAATATAAAAGAAACCTAAACTCATATTCGAAATGTGGTCCAGTCTTAACGTCTCATCTTTAGGGAGAGTTATTATATTTGAAAGATTACAACGCAATCCATTTTTCTCAATTGAGTCCGTAATCACATTAAAAGGTCCACTGAATGCTTCGCGCACTGAACTGTCCAACAGTTTATGTTCGGATACAAACGATGTCTCGGGATTGTGTCCGTACAAAATCAATGTACTGTCGTCTGTCTTTGTCAGGTTTGGCCTTTCCTTCAAATACTGCATCCAAGGATTGATTGAAATGTCATTTAATGAAGAGCTAATACTCGACAGATTTTTATCTTTCAGGTATTGTCCGACTCTTTCTAATGTAAAATTACTAGAAGTCGGGCGCGAAGTACTGCCAGCAGGTTCAAATTCAAAGTTCTCTTTAATAAATTCTGTAACAAATTGTATGTCTTGTTGTGAAACTTTAGTCAAATCGCTCTGACTGGTGGGCTCGTTGTTGAACAGTCTAACCATTGCTGTGTATAACCATCTTATAAATGCTTTTACGTTTCGCATCGAATTATCGATTACTTGTTGTAATTCAGTTGACTTCAGTAGAAAAGATCCGATCGATTTCAAGGTTCTGTCAACTGATATCACATCGAGACCGACGTCACCAAACTTTTCTTCCCAAAGAGCCATACCTTTAAGTGTATTAAAATGACAGTAAAGGTGTTGAGTAACGCGTTGAACGTTTTTGACGACAAGCTTTTGAATGTTAGAATAGGCCAACTCTATAGAGTGCCCCAACTTTTTCAATCCTTTATCTGTCAAATCATTTAAGAACTTTTCCAGAGAATCACTCGCATTGCCGAACACTAAAAGCTCTAGAAATTCGTCTGCCATTAAAGGAATCTTAGTTTCTTTAGATTCAGATTCTTTAGAGTTAGCTTTAGTTTGACTTTTATGGTGCAGAACATAATTGGATAGTTTAGAGTCAATTTCGACCATAACGTCCTCCCACGCCTCCAATATTTCACGTATTGTGTCGTTTAAGTAAATCAATAGAGATATGGATTGCGCATAAATTTGTGAAATGAGCAAAATTTGATGACTTCTCTCATTTAAAACATCTAAACTATAGTTAATCATTGAGTACTCAATGTGAGAGTCATTCGAATGTTTCTCAACTAAAACGTTGATAAGACCCAAATCACTAGAAAGTGCTAAATAACGAACCGGCATTTCATGGCCGACCACCAGTTTTCCTATTTTATAGACACCGAACGCATACAACTCAATGAACCCATTTTTGGTGCCGACCGCTAACACATTGAGAGTCTGCTGTTTCTCGACTTTCATTAAGTCATTAAAGTTTTCTTCAGTTATCTTTCGATTTCCAACTCTAACGAAACTTTTGGGAACAACCTTTGCTTTCGGCAAAAGTTCGATGAAAGGAGAGATGACTGAAGAGTTGGCGTCGAATTGAAACATGTTTTGCAGATCATTAGGTTTGAGAAAGTGATCCACTTTTGGTTCAATTAATTTCTTTTCCTTCCAATCAAGTGAAGTGACTTTACCCTCAATTACAAACTTATGAATCATTTGAGAGGACTCGACATCATGTAAGACAACACATGATTTGCCGTCATTTAAATGATGAGAATCGATGTCATACTCATAAGCAATCGCTAATATCTTTCCGTCTGGTCTCCAATCCATGGCTTTTACTTTGCATTTTGTGGTAATTTCATTATTTGCATCATTGGAAGCGTTAGTATTGGTGTTATTGGTGTTGGTCTTGAGTTTGGGCGAAGGCAAGTGCCATACTTTCTGCCAATGACCCA
>JAUJYT010001552.1:0-11209 GCA_033996565.1 Nanhermannia nana
AATCAATAGCTATTCAGTATGTTTGCGGCACAATTGGTTGTGATGGCTATGAATTCAGAGAAATATATGTGCATTTCTTGAACGCATTCCCCGAGTGTAAGCCAACTGCAAAACCAATTGAAGAATTGGTTCCATCAGTTTTGATGGATTACAATATCGATAAAGAAGAAGTAATTAAGTTAAAAGAGCGTATTATCGACATAATTAGCATAGAGAAGGCATGTTGGCTCGTCGATGGCCGGTCTCCCACTCATCTCATCTGTGCCGCCACTTATATCGGCTGGAAGTCAATTAAGCCCTGCGTAAGAGCAAGGGTTAAATTCACGCAATTCTGCAAACTTTTTAATATACACTACACTCAGACAACTTCTGACAGAATTAAGGAATTGAACGATGTTTTCATAAAACTTGCTCAACATATACCCGTTGTAAAGCATCGCTCCATTAAAATACATAAAAACAATATCGCACTATATATTGAAGATATTGTTCAATATTCAAACTCATTGATATACGATCTCAGGCGTAATGTTTATTTGGGTTTCTTTTCCGATGACTGCTCTCAGGATATTAAGGGTGAAAATGCAGAAAATGATACGAAATGGATGAACAGCTTCAAGAGAAAGGTTTATTATGATAAATATGAGAGAGAAGATCAGCCAAACATCCCTTTGAATAAAGAGAATGAAGATCCAGATATATCTGATACTGAGATTGATGGCTATCTCAGGTCTGACCAAGAAATTAAGATTTACAAGAAATTGCAAAAGAGAGCAAAACGATTGTGTGATTCATAAGCTTTTCACTACTTATTATAAATTTAACTTTGTTTAAAGATTTTGTTCAATTTAACACATTATTAATTAACTTTCTCTTATGTATTCCTTAATATCGATTCCCGCGTGTCGTCCCTTAATTACCAGTGTATTAAAACACCGGTTATTTTGCAAATCTTATTATATTAATTTTGTTTTGAACCGGTAAAAGATTTGACAAAATATTTAAAAATTTTCAACAAATTATAAAATTGTAGTTTCAAATACTTTTTTATTATTACAAAAACTCAAAAAACCGGTAAAATTGTTCTTAAATTTAATTTTTTATCTGAATTAACTTGAAATTAAACTACTTTTAAGAATTGATTGGATTCTTACGATTTTAATTATGTATTCATTGAATTAAACTAATAAATCATTTTATTAGTAAGTACTGTATTAAAAGTTGAAAGTATTAGTTGAAAGTAGTATTTGATTAATAGTTGAAATAAACCTTAGTTTTCGTTTATTTTAGAATTAAGTGTTTTGCAAAGTTTGTGTTCGCTTACAATCACTGCAATCGTCAAAATTGAGCTCTAAATTCAATAAAAGTTGGGTTAACACAAAAGTTTAATTAAACCAAAACTATTATACGAACAGAGTTTAAGAGATTTTTTATAAAAGTTTTAGAATTCTATTTAATAGAAAATAAGAGCAAAAGCAGAATCTGTTGCGAAGCAAAAGTTGAATAATACTTATGAGCTCTGTATCGCTGTCTATCGGAATGAATCACATCTACAAACATATGAATTGTCATTAATATGAAGTAAATGTTAACAAAAATGATAAACAAAACCTTGTTTTTAATGAGATTTCATTTCTTTGGGTCATAAATACATTAATAATTAATTGCTTTTAAAAGAGTTTTATTGATAATTATTCGCATTGTTTTCTACAAATAATAAATACTAAAAATACAAATATTTGATAGTTTTGTTTGTTTGTATTCATACATAAATAATAGTTATTATCATATAATAGATTCGCATTAATTGTGTGAATACTGAGAAATGGCATTACATTCACATAACTTAACGAAACGGTCATCAAAAGGAACGACAGCCACTCAAAGACTAAAACAAGACTATCTCAGGATAATTAGAGATCCGGTGCCGTACGTGACAGCACATCCGCTGCATAACAACATACTTGAGTGGTCTCTAATTTATTAATTAATTAGATTTTAATTTAAATGAATGCATAAAAAGAGAAATTAATGAATTGTTGTGATAATTAACTGGATGACAAAGTTTTACAAATTACATAATTATTTTATTTTAATGAATAAATAGATATAAACGTTAATGAAATGAAATGTTAACAATATTGTGAATGTGTAGGCATTATGTGGTTCGTGGACCAGAAGGTACGCCATATTCTGGTGGTATATATCACGGGAAACTCCAATTTCCGTCCGAGTTTCCATTCAAACCACCCTCTATTTTCATGTTGACCCCCAACGGAAGATTCAAATGCAATGTAAGGCTTTGTCTGAGTATTAGTGACTATCATCCCGACTCTTGGAACCCGGCCTGGAGTGTAAGCACTATACTGACTGGTCTCTTGAGCTTTATGGTGGAGAAGAATCCAACTATGGGTAGCATTGAAACGAGTGATTACGAGAAAAAACTATTAGCGCAACAAAGCTATGAATTCAATCTCAAAAATAAAATATTCACTGATCTCTTCCCTGAAGTGGTTGAGGTTTGCATACAATCCCTAACTCATTATCAGTTCATAATATAGTTTACGTTTTGTTCATAATATTTATTTTTTTCTATTTATCAGGAGATCAAAGAAATTATTCGTAAACAACAATCAGCTGATGCTATAAATAGCGTCAGCGGTCGTGTCACAGAGTTAGGCAACTCTTTGCGCTCTGGTCTAAAGGCTGGCAATCAGGGAAATGGTTTCTTCGGCAATGCTTTAGCTAATTGTGTAGTTATTGTAGGGTTTGTGGCATTTATGTATACCGTACGATGGGTTCTCTTGAGTATAAATGAAAAAAATGATAGCATGTGATAGAAATTGATTCTATAATTTTATTTTATTAATGAATACTATATAATAATAATAATATCTGTTTCTAAAATAATTGAATTGCTGTTAATTTCTTAATAAAAAATTCTTACTTTTATTACCGGTTTATTATAATTCTAAAATTCAACGCAGTTTTTTTTCTGTACAATAACTTGCGTTTAGTTATTATATGAACACATTTTTTATTAATTTGTATTATTTTTATGAACATCTGATTGCTATGATCTTTAATTCCGTTGTTATTTTAGTTTAAAACAAGAAAAGTGTAATCATATAATAAATTGTAAGTACGAATACATTACATGTTATGTTCATATTATATATGATTAAAGAAAATAAAATTTTAGTTAACATTACATTATCTTTTGGTAATTATTGATTTACATTAGTTTCCAATACTATATAATATTTATTAATTAACTTTTATTACTATATATCATAAGTTCCCGTTTAAAGCTTGCGTAATAAATTCAAACACAACTCCATTGCAAACATTCGATCCTCTAATTAATAACATTCTCGTAAACCTCATAAACACTGTCATAACTATTGCTAAAACTGTTGATAGAGTCATAAAACTAATTTATAAAATCATCAGAAATAGCCCTAATTTTCATTACAGAAACTTCAGATTTCACAACTCAAATAAATTAACAAAAGACAAAATACAACTTCGAAAGTATTATTACAATAAGATTTAAACAGATTTTTATAGACATAAAAAACAGATTTTATAGGTATGAACAAAAATCTAACGATTAAAAATTGATGCAAAACAGGTGCAAATGAGATAATTATTTGAGTAAATACTGACAAACGACAAACAGATCGGAATCTGATTATTAAACAGATTGGAATCTGATTATAGTGTATGTATTGTACGGGTGTTTTGGTTTGGCAATAAAGTTGACTACACTTTCATTTATCATAAATTCAAGTGCCTTTACTTTCAATTGCATAATAACTGTATAACATTTTATATTAATGAAAAGCTTTCAGTATTTTATATTTTTGGTGTAATCTGTAATCTATTTGCAAAAACAACAAGAGGTTTAAATTATGGTAAAGTTTTCAATCTATCAAAGCCTTAATAACTAAGCTTTATGTTCATTAATATACAGCACAGATAATTAGGTTGAAATAGAGTCAGTGTTTAGCTCTTTGAAAATTTATTTAACTTTAAGTGATTAGCTTTTGATTTATATACAATTAAAAGCAAAAATTGAAATCAATAGTAAAGATATAATTTGAAAAACTTATAACCAGTACTTTTGGTTTAACTATTGTTAACATAACTCTCACCCGTAACAAAAATATAACAATACTTTCTAACATTTAGACAAACATTGCTATCATAATAAATAATTGTCAAAATACCTTAATATAGTACAGGTATACATATTGTATATGAGTTAAAATATATGCACAGATTTTTCAGTCATTTGAAATATTTCAACAAAAGCTGTTTACATGATTTCAAGTAATGTGACTTTCGTTAAAGTAATTCAAAAGAGAAATATATTTATATTTGCTGTGTATTACCGGTCAATATATACGAGTCAATAATGAAGGGTTTCTTTTACTGGAATTGCGCCCACGGGTCAGATTCGGGCTTAGCATTAACTGATGTTTTTGTATCAATTGATTCAAAGTCAGACCACAAAGCATTGCTATTATTAGAGCCAACATTACTGTTAGACATTGTTGTATTTGTATTACTAGAAGAATTAGTGGACGACCCGATGTTCAGTGAGTTCAGATCTAAGAAGTCATTGAAGTCATTATCGTTATGTTGAGCCGTTTGAGTTGGCTTTACTGTGTTGGCAGTGCTTTTTGTTACTGCTGTGGGTCCGGCAATTTTGATGCCTCCGGGAGGCGGTGGCAGTAATATACCAGTTGAACCTCCAGGAGGTTTCATTCTTTGGCGATTTGAAGCACTACCAGAGCCTCCTTTTCTCTGTTGAACATAAACATTAAATTTATATAATTTTATTGACTGAGTATTGAAGTTAAAAATGTGAACCAAGACGTACCGCGATATTGAGATTGACTTTAATAGTCTGTCCCTCTTTGAAACCCAAGTCTAACTTCGGGTGATTATCTTCGGGTTCTTTTTGCTCTTTTTCCATCTCTTCTTCCTTTTGCATAACTCTGAAAAATAAGGCATTTAATGACTGAAAAGAATTAAATGAAAGCCTTGAGCTGAGTCATACTTGAAGTGGTCCTGAAGGGCGACATTCATATCAAAGCTGTCGCCGCGATCTGAGAAACCGATGCCGATGAAAGCGGCCCTTCCGTTGTCGTCCTGTAGTCTTATAACAAAATAACGACTCGAGTCAGACACCGATTCGATAGCAATTCCGGGATATTTATCGACAGGACATTTGCCAAACAATTCACCGCTCATTTTGTCCTCAAGTTTGAGAATACATTCCTTCCCTTTGGCGACAAGTCTGAGTCGTCCGCTCCAATCGGGTGCGTCCAGCTTCCAATCGGCGGCGCTTAACAAATGTTAAATAAATAAAATTAAAAAATAGATAAAAGCACCGCTGACTTGTCTACCGATAGGCTCTGTTTGTAGTTCGCGGCGGAATCTTATATATAAAAACATCAGATTTTACTAATAGTACGCGTTCGTAGTCTTCCATTCAGTATTGTATTGTGAGAACAGTTATTACAAAATTAATTTAAATTATAATAAGATAACACATCAAATCTGCCCCTTTCTCACTGTCAACACTATTCCTATCATTTGCTTTATTATACATTAAAGTCATAAGTCATGAGAGCGTTGCACAGACTCACAAATGGGACACAAATTAGCTGAACATCAATGATGTTATCACTTATACAAGTGTTTGCTTTTGTTCAATAATAGCGTTTCAGTTAACAGTTAACGAAGCCTTTCATTAAAGTTTTATTTTTAATTTGTCGAAAAAAGTTCAAAATAAAGTATAAATTTAGTTGATATGAAAGTTATGCGAGTGTTGAACAACTTTGAGTGCAATTCAATATTGAAATAAATTTAGAGTTTATTTAATATCTATTTAAGATCCATGAAGAAATTTAAATGAAAGTGATTTAGAAGTAATAGAATTATAACTATAATTATGGAAATATTATAAATTATAGAACATTGACATGATTTTTGTGCTTTCAATCGATATATGGCATTATTTTTGTATCCCATCAAATGCGTTACAACTTAAGTGATTTTCGAGATGTGTTTTACTCTCATTATAACTATTTTATAGGAACAAAATTATTAAAGTTTCACAGAATTCGTGTGCATTTAATTGATCTGATTCTGTGAAGCTTTAAATTATAATTTTATGGTCAAAACAATTGAATAATAGAGAGAATACAATATATGGTGAATAACTGACATAAATAACTAAACTATACATTAAGAAAAACGAAAACAGTCAGTAAAAATAGAACATAATGTTAAGCCGATTGAACGTATTTGACTTCATCAAACGCTTTTCTCGCTTTCTTCAGTTCTTCATTCATTGAGAGCAAGTCCTTAACTCTGGCAAACTTTCGCGGATCTCTTCGGACTAAATGCATAACATCTTCGACCGAAACCCTTCCTTGTCTTCCGATTTCCATAGCTTTGAGCGCAATCTCACTAATGAATTGAATGACCATATCTTCCAACATATCCACAGATTCAGTGTATGGATTCTGATCGTCGCCGAACCCATACATCATACACCGCAACTCTTTCGAAAAGATTCTTTTCTTTTTATCCCCGGACTGTTGATCACTGGCCTCTTGTTGTTGTTCTTCATCAATGTCTTCGTGTGTATTGGAAGCCATTCTTTAGCTCAATATATATTCAATTAAAGTTATATTTAAGTTGATCTTAATTAATGAGTATTAATAACTATGTTATACTGTCTGTAAATGAGAGACAATTATTATTATTGTCCCAAATCTGAAGGCATGAAACGCTTGCAGTTCTGACTCTCACAAAAACATGATTTACTGCTTAACAAACTTTGATTTGAGCCATAATTATAACTCAGTTCACAACCTTTGAGAATATCTTTCGCAGCAAATAAACAAATTCTTGGTCTTAAAGAATCGCTTCTGACTGGAAGTGCTATCAGATTAGGATCACAGCTATGGTTAATAAGTCGGCAGTCATTTCCATAATGGGTGGCGTCAATTATTGTCTCGAAAGTAGATTCACTGCCAAAGTGTTCGCGAAATATTAGTATATAATTGTGTTTCTGTTTGTTATGTTCACAACATTTAAATCTATTGAATGCTTCACTTCTGTCAATAACTTCACCACAATATTCGCCAATAAATTGTCCGAATTTGATGTCATTGAGAGCTCTCACTGAATATCCCTTCAAATGATGGTAAAAGACTTGAGTCAAAGACTGACGCAAACAGCTATTGTATTGTGTGATGCGATTCAAGCATTTGCTCCTCAATTGTGTACTTGTGTTACAAAAACAGTTTAATCCGCACTCATATATGGGTTTTTGCCAATTAATTAGGAGTCCGTTTGTGTCGTAATTGGAATAAACACCACATCTATTATGACTGCATTCACAACCTTCACAACTATATTCACCATTCGTTTGGATATTACTATTGCTGTCAATGTGTTTGTCTGTGTCCACACATTTGCAATTGAGTTCACATCCAATCAGATCTCTTGTGTCGTATTCTTTATTAAAATCCCTGATTATATTACTATTAATTGTTGTAAACGATGGGTTCAGTTCTTCGTCAATAATATGAACACTTCTTTGACTTTTCATTGAATGACACTTTCATTAAAGGGACCGTTCATTACATTATTATTTATATTAATACAAGTTTTGCTCAATATTTAAACACTATTTTTAATTTTATATATATTTATATCTATTAATGAAATGATCGCAAAACAAATGATAAACTTTTGTAAATCTAAATGTAAACAAATTTAGATTTAAATAAAATAGTATTTTATTATTGAGTTTATAGACAATTGAGTGAAAGCTGAGCCAAAGTGAGAAAAGTTTGTAAATATTGAAACACATGTTTGTGTAAGCATTGAGTCATTTGTTGTCAACTTTCTTGTCATTTATTTCTATATTTCTGTCAATAAAATACAGTATTATTTAAATTATGATTAAAAACAAAAGAAACAAAAGTATTGTTAAGATAATGAATGGCTTAAGAGAGGGAACCATCAGAAGAACGAGTGAACAGCAGTTGCTTTTGAATGAAGTACTGATTGAATCGTGTTTTCTGTCAAATATGGTGTTAACGCATACTTACGAACACATATTCAACAAAATGTTGTCATCACTTGAATCTCATCCCAAACACAATATTGTATTAATCGGTTCTCGAGAGGGAGACGTGTCAGCGGTGAACCTCTCCTCTAAATGGGTAACAGTGGTTGTCCGGGGCAAAGGTCGCGGCACTCAAATCACGGACATTAAGTTCGATCGTTTGGATAATAACTGGTTCTACACGTCATCCACTTCTGGAAAATTAGTTAAACATAGAATTGACGCAAAAGAAGATATTATTCTTAAGGATAGCTATGATTTGAATGACACCTATTCGAGGTATTCATTGAAACCATTGAAACACTTGAATTGAGTTTAACTTTAATTATATATACAATTAGTGCCAGATTTTCGTGTTTAGACGTCTGTTCGGATCGCAAACTAGTGATTGCCGGCGATAACAAGGGATGCATTCATTTGACGCATTCGTGTGAGTTAAGCAAAAATATGAATCTCTTTGGAATCAGTGTTGGCAGTGTTGGGATCCATAACTCAAATATACTTCACTGTGAGTTCAATCGATTCAATACAAACCTATTCATAAGTGCGTCCATTGATTGTACGGCTAAGTTATGGGACATAAGAATGATCTCTAATAGCGGCTCAAAACCAATAATTACTCTCAAACATAGCCGTCCTTTAAATTGCGCCACTTTTTCATCAACCAATGGCTCAACACTCTTAACCACTAACTATTTGGACGAGATTTGTGTCTATCGCGGGCCTGACTGGCAGTTAGAAAAATGCATTAAACACAGTCACGAACAAACTCAAAGGTTTTGTCTTTTAAAAGCCAAATGGCATCCATTGAGTGATATCTTTCTTATGGGAAGCTTTAGTTCAAACCCATTAGTTAGCGGTCAATACTATGATAAACCACAAGCTATTGATATAATCGACGCAAAGAGCGGTCAAATAAGAACAAGTCTTACTGATGGCAATCCTGGAGTCATATCAATCGGTACTTTCAATTGTACGGGAGATATAATCGCAGCCATTAAAGGACAAAATCTGATTGTATTTGAATCTATTGCTAAAACTTGATTCATATTTATATGTAATTATTTATTATTTTGTGTAAATATATTTTGTAAATTCTTTTGCTAATAATTCTGTTTTGTTATTAATTTAAAAAATAATTTCAATTTAATTAATAAATGATATTTTTTATGATAAAACTGTGATAATTATTGATTTTAGAATTCTCTGAATTAACTTTGAATAACAAGGTATGAACTGATGTAGTTGTAGTCATCATATGATATGTTTATAGTTTCAGATAAGCCATTCATCTTGATCTGGAAACCAAGTCTTTAAGTTATATTTCTTTCCATACTCTTTCCCAGTCAGACAATAGAGCAGAACATTGTGTTCTGAAAGCAATCATATTATAGTCAAATAGCTGTCGGTCAACATTCTTATCATCGAATCTAATTTCTAACTGTTTACAGGTATTATCAATAAATTTTAAAAACTTTATGGAGTTTCTAACTGTTTGTCAGTACGACATCATACTCATCATTAACTTGGATCTACTTCTCTACTTTCCACTGAAAATTCTACTTTATCTTCACAGATAATTCCGAATAAAGCAAAACAAGTGAATTTTGTTTTCTTTTACTCATGTTTACAAAATTAATTGTTTATAAACGAGTTTAGAGAAATCTACATTTTTGCATTACAGCAGATAACAGCGGATCCATTTGTATAATACTATTGTATAATATGTTTCACCATTTCAACAAAACTAGGAAATAATTATTCAACAAAACGAACAGCAGATCAATGAGAACCTCATTAAGAAGCAGAACAAGAAAGGGAACAAATATATGCCAATTAAAGCACTTAAATATTGTGCCAAAAACTACCGAATAATAGAAGTCAATAGACATTCGACAAGAGTTAGGCCAATACTACAGGTAATAATCGCCACCATCTGTATGACTATATGGAAAGCGATTCTTGGAGTGAAATGAATGGTTCCAAATATGAATGCTTTGTCTCCAATGGAGAGAAGGCGACCTCATGTCAGAAGAGAAAAGGAAAACCATTTTATCAAAAGTCAAAGAAATGCAGTTCAGGAAAAGTGTTTACAGCGATGACAACGGAGTCTTCTATTGATTCTCTGCTTTCAAAGAAGAGTGCAGTCAAGCAAATGGTCTCAAATGTATGATGAGATTGGATTACAAGGCAGTCAAACACATGTCATTCAATACAATTCAATTGCATTACACGACTGTTTCTACTCTCAGGTCAGTCCTCATTAAATGTCAAAAACGGCAAACAGAAGAACCATCGAAACGGAACACTAATACCTAACATATGAGCACATGATGTATAAGATAGTGAACAAGAACTTAAATCCTGTTATTTGTTGGTTGTTATGAACAAACACTACAATAGTTTGATCTGAACTCAAATAATTCAAAATTATGTAATGCTATAAATTATTGCATTTATTAATCTCTTAATTATCGTATAATTACAACACTTTAACTGTCAATATTCATAATTAAGTACAATTACATAAATTACTTTAGTTTTAATGTCATTTAAATGTCATTTTTAGTCAAATAAGAAATTTAAAAAAAATTACGGTAAATGTTTATTAACATATAATTAATTGAATTATAATATGAAAAGAAGTGGTGTTTGAGAGCATCGCATAATCTCTTATTTTTTGCCACTCGTCTCAATTGATTGTAAATCTTTTGTTTAATTCATTGTTTATGATACGGAACGTATGTATTGCTATTTGTTTGATATACAAAACAACTCAAATCTGTGAACTTATCGATAAAATCAAATAACTGTGAGATATCATAAGTAATGGATGGTATGTTTGGGTTTTTGAGCTTTAACTGCTGTTCATATAAATGACAAAAGCCTTCGATCGCTTCATTGACTAACTCATAATCACAATAAGTTGGTGTCTCAGCATTTTCCGTCTGTACTAATAGTATGGTGTGAGACATGGCTAAGGATTTTTCATTTAATTTTTAAAATTAAGATAATTTTTTTTTAAAATATCAATAATTTTTGTTATTAAAA
>JAUJYT010001553.1:0-11194 GCA_033996565.1 Nanhermannia nana
AATATCGTCTTCAGTAGTAATGGGAGAATTCATTCTGAATACTTTCATACCATACATATCATTATGACTAATGATATAGTTATATAATTGATGAGACGGAACAAATATATTATGGATTGACATTTGTCCTGAATAAAGCATTAAATACAATAATAAAACAAATACTGATTTATCAATAAATACGGGTAAGTATTACCTGCATATACATAATTGCGCGCATAATTGGGAGCCTTTTGATAGTATTTAATAAAGTCATCGAGAAATGAAGTCAAGTGATATCCCTGACGAAAAATCAATTGTCGACCAGATATGTAAGAGTGTATTGTCCTGAGGTGATAGTCATATGTGAACGAATGCAAATGCATCGTCACTTTGATCTTATCGAGTTCGTCGAGAAAGGTTGAGGACAGCTATCATTAGAACAGAATAATACAGTTTTATAATAATTTTTTAAATTTAAGTCAAAGTTAATACCGAGGCGTCGATCGATTTTCTACTTTTACTCCATGCTTCAAATCTCTTAGAATCAAATGAATATAAATGGCTAAAAACATAAGGCTCACGAAAGCCAACTTCAAAGACTAATAGTCCGCCCAATAATGACTTAATTAAATAATAGCGTTCATTATCTCCTTTAGAGCTGAACTTTCTGTTAGAAAATGGTTTACCCATAATTTTATAAGTAGGGCCTGAAGTTTCATCTGTTACCGCCAACTTTTGTTTTGGCAGCGATGGAAGCATTCGATGAGATCTTATTTGAATGGCACCAAATCCAAGAGTCTGTAAATACTGTACGTATTCTTGAATATAATGAGAACAAACAGCAAAATGCCAGCTCTCGTCTGCATTAATTTTGGGCGAAGGACCAGTAATTGCAGGTCCACTTAATCTTCTCGATCGGTTGAAACTCATTTCTGAGTCATCAGTCTTACGAATATAACCACCAGAAGCATGTCTTAAACGCTGGTTAATTGACGTGAACTGCAATTCTTTTGAATCTTCTTCTATGACATCAAGAGTCTGAATGGAATGATCTCTTACTGGAGAAACAGTGAATCTCCATTTGGGACTAAATAACAGTGGAGTTAAACAGTAATGATTGAGTCGTCCGATTCGTTTGACTTGTCTTATAATTTTATCTAAGGCTGGATGATGAAGTTTCGTTCCCTGAATGTGCCATACTTTAGACAATTCTTGTAAATCTATTTATATATCAGTTATTTTAAGTCATTTTGTAAATATATTCATATATCAGTTATTTTAAGTCATTTTCTTAACAAATTTCTTAAACTATAATTAAATACCTCTCGATTGATAACTTTGACACAATTTTATTTGTTGACCAAATCTATTAACAAAATCATTTATTGAAGACAAATTCGTCGCTTGAAGTGGTGTTAAGTATGAAGAGTTTCGGAAGATTTTTAGAAAATTATGAGAAGCACTTCCCTGAGGAAACAATTTCTTAGTTTGAGAGTATTCTTGTGCTGCAGAAACAGGATTGTGATGTTTTATCAAAAGCTCTACATTTTCGTTCATTGAAGCGGAAAAACTATTGAATCTTTGTTTTTGATTTTTAAAATACTGCGAGAGATCTACTTTTGAAATACTGGCGACTTTAGCTGTATTATTAAAAGAATTCAAGTACTGATTAGTAGTTTTTCTCTTGAAAGGTTGGTTATGAAAAATGCCGGCTTTCTGTGAAATGACGCTTTGCAAGAAAGTTGCTCTCGAGTTATGCCACGAGACTATGTTCGACAGATTCTTACAAATGTTGGTTAAGTATTCATTAGACCAGTTGTATAAATATAAAGTAATTGCTTTGTCTTCAATGTATAACAATAAAAATTTCTGTCGCGGAGCCATACATCCCAACGCATTCATTGCATTAGAGACTGTGTTTTTATTATCAGATAAATTTGAATTCAAACTCGAAGTACTGACAGTTAGTAATGGTTTGTTGAGTTCAGTGGTAATGGTTTCGCCTTTAATATTACACATATGGGGCAAAAATCGAAGTTTTGGTCTTTCGCTTCTAGTTTGGAGAAAATTTTCTAAATATGTGTTATCACTTGAGTTTGGAGACGACGCTCTCCACAGCTTTTCGTGTCGAACCAATATTATCATATTTGTTATGCTCTCGAACTCAGAATCACTTTGAAGCTCAAAATTATAACACGGGGTGTAAATGAATTCACTCGTCTTCTTAAAGGCATTACAACATGCGTGAGAACTCATATTTTGTATATAAGTTTTGAATTCTTTTATGACGTGAGGGATAGAATGCCTTAAAAATACAGAATATTGTTGTTTGACAACAGTTGTGACTTCTAGACTGCGCCCATAGTCCAGCCACGGCCTTATCAGTAGATTCAGAACATACGACAAGTTCAACATTTCGTTAGAATCACATTCTTCTGCTTTATCATTGATTTTAATTTCTGGTCTTAGTTGAGAATCGTTCAGACTCTGGACTTGTTTAGAGTTAGAATCAGGAAAATTAAAAATATTTTCAGTGGTTTTATCTAAAATTGTTTTCAGTATATTTGGTACAGAAGAAGATATATCTTTAGATAATTCAAGTCTTTTAAGAAGATTCAATTGATTTGATTCGATGGCATGTCTGCCACTTTTTCTGCCTATCAATAGAAATCATAATTTAAAAGCTTTGTTCTAAATCATGAAATACATACCTCTATTAGTATTGACTATATTTCTTGGTGTCGACGGTTCGCTTACACTAATTGTGTTGGATATGGCAGTTAACTCAAATTCATCATTGAGAGAAGCCTTCAATAATTTGAATTCAAGAGTTAAGTCCCAAATGGAGTGCTTTATCGCTAATTCTAATTTTTTGCTCAACTGTTGTAAATCTATTTTTCCAACGCTCCAAATCTGGAATTGAATTAATGAGACGGTCTCTGCATTCGATGACCCATTATATCGTTCACATTTGGTCACGTCATCAAAACTACCGGCCAGTAATGTTTTGAGCTGAGACTGGCCGACACTGATTTGTGGCGGACATGATTTATGAGGTATTTGATCTCCTTTGCCGTCGACTAGAGATAGTATAATACAAGCAATTCCTTTACTATCAGAACCTGAAGCTTGTTGTCGATAATACAAGAATGTGTCGAAATCATTGGTCAATATAGAGTCTGTCGAAGTATTGACCTGTAATAACACACATACATTACAATTAAGTTAAACCAAAACTGTTATTCAAACCATTCTAACCTTGAAATGATGTTCTGGTTGTGATTCTGTATATTTTGGATTATGCATAATAGTGAGCAAATTCTGTCGCAAATAAACTTTAATCGAATGAATATATTCTGAGTATTGCGAATCAACGATGAATTGAAAAGTATCGGTCGGCTCTTTATTGCATTTCTGTATAAAAGAAACGTCTTCTGGTGTAAGCTTCGAGTGAGGATTTCTGGACAATATAATGATCAATAGATCTAAAACTGCTTCGTCCAACTTTTTTTGAAGAGCTCCCACCATATCTTCTTTGATATCTTTTCCAACTTCACGTATTCCGTGCACATGCAATAGAATGCATTGATGTTGGGATTGCTTTTCGTTATTTGTTCGCATATGAGATGAAGCATAAGAAGTAAGTGAAACGCTATCATTATCTTTGTCCGAAATATTAGAGTCGATTCTACTCCGAAAATCAGAAATTTCTTCATTATTTGGCTTCTTATTCGATTGCAAACCAAATAGACTCGATTCTGAAGGACTTCTCGAGCAGTTCAATGACTTTAATTCTTGGTTATAATTATGATGAACGCAATCGATTTCATAAAGTCTTAATTCGATAGAAATGACAATTAATTAATTTAATAAAACAAAAATTACACAAACTTTACCTCAAATAAAACACAGAGCAAGAGCTTTCTTGATAAACAAATAAGTTTTTTCTATTATTAACAGAGAATGAGTTGAGTACTGTCCTCATCGCTAATATGCCTCTTGAAGGCCCAGATTGTAGTCTAGGATGAAGTGGAAAATGCTTTTTCCAAACAATATCACAAGAAAACAAACCCGAAGAAAATGAAACGTTTGTTTTCAATAGTCTTAAGACAGCCTTTGAATGAATTAATTCTAAATCAGTTTCGAGTTCACTCGACTGATTCAATTGGCTTCTATTCAAAGCAGTTCTTCGGGATGTTTTATTCCATGGATCGTTATCTTCAATGGGAACCAACAAGTCATCGCACATTCTGGTGTCGTGTAAATTCTCCAAAAGCAGCATTTGATTGACTGTTTTGCAAATAGATTCTACTAAACTGACCACAAGATTGAAGATTTCGATTCCCTTTTGAAAGCATTTACTTGTAGTGTCTTTGGGTCGGGTGTGAAAGTATAGTAAAACAGATTCACTATTGATTCTCATAATGAGCCAAAATTTAGGGACTAATGGCTGCTTACAATCCAATGCGAGCCAATTTAGACTTTCTATATCTGAATCACTATCACTGTCTCCTTCATATCCCGCGTCTTCAACACTATTTTGTATTCTTTTTTTATTAGTTTTAATTTTTTCTGAGCTATGGATTCCCTCGATTTCAGTGGAATCACTCAAATCAATGTTGGATTTATCGTTAATACTTATAATTGCTTTCTCACTACACTTTTCAGTAGAACTATTTAACAATGCATTTTGAATTTCAGACAATTCTTCATTTGATTTCGGTCTGATCTCATTCTTCAATTTTTTTATGTGTTCAAAGTCTGCTTCAGATAAAGAATGTCCCGCTTTTCGAGATTTATCTTTCAATTCAATCGAAGAACTGGGCGGTACGGAAGCGGATCTAAATTTATGATTCTTTCTGTTCAGATGTCTTTTACGCAATGGAGTGGTATCTGTTTCTTCAAAACTGTCTTCGGATAAAATTTCTTTACTTTTCTCTCTTTTAGTTTCATTGACAGTTGATGGCAATGGAGTAGAGAATAACATTTCACTATTATTACTAATTTTATGGACATCAGTAACAGAAACAGAAGAACTGTCATTTGAAACGGCATTTCTACAGATCTGGTGCAGATCTGCCTCATCATTGAAATGAAATGATATATTAGAAGATAAGGCGGGTATCAGAGAGTTCAACAAATATTTATGGGTTCCAATGGGTTGAACTGTAAGCTCATTATCACAAGATATATAATAATACTTTCCTTCTCTTTTAAGCTGAAAACCCGGTAATTTGATTTGTCCGACAGAATCACAAAATCTGTTTAGGCTTATGTCATAATTAGCATCAGTAGCTGATCCGTATACAAATTGGAGCTGAACTTGTTTTTTGAAACAAAATTCCGAATATGGACTGTTTTCTATATGTTTGATCACCATTTCTAAAGTGGATTCACGGATAGGATATGAATCCAAAGCAATGGAAGCGATTTCATCTTCTAAGAGCCAATTAACTCTTTCCACACATTCATTTAAAGCGTGGAATTGATAATCACTCAGATTATTAGTCACAGAATCTTCAGTGAAAGTCTGTTCAATTCCATTACTGTTCTGATATTCATTAGAAACAACTGATTCTCTTTTTTGCATTGATGTGAATAATGATGAATCGATTTCAATGGATTGCGTCAAACAAATCAAATTTAACGCTATTTTCATATCTTGTAGACTAATATCTGAAAATTTTAATACAAAAGTTAATTATTAACTGATTCTTTCAATTCTAAAAATAAGTCTAAAACTGATGACCACAAGAGACCGGTAACAGTTATCGTACCACTAAATGGATTAAATTGAATGCATTTTAAAGCTTTTCAATCGTTTCAATAATCCTTTCTATTTTATACGAACTTCTATTAGTCATTAATACATTTTTGTTAATTAGTAATTATTATAATCAGTGATGAGAGTGCTCGGGGATCGTGTTTGGGGAAAAATTGGTGCTCGTGCTCGGGGGTCAAGTGCTGCACGAGGACGTGCTCGTGCATGATGTTCGCCACCGAGCACCAAATGCTCGAGCACTGCTCATCACTGATTATAATCATTATGAAGATCTCCGTTAGTCGACCGCAAAGTTATATAGAAGTTGAATAGCATTATAGCACTGTTCAGTATTGACAGTGTTCCTTCATTTTTATAATTTCAAAAATTTTATTAATCAAATATTTCATAGTATTTATCATAGAGTTATCTTACAGTTGATCCGAATTGTTTTGTATTTCAATTCTTTAAGAAGTTATTGTCAATAATAATACTGTTAGTGCATTCATTTATTTAATTACTTATTAATTATGGGTGTTGGGACAGACTCCTCAAGTGGTGGACAACCCCTAACCCCCCCCCCCCCCAAATAAATATAAGCAGTTTAGGCAATAGTTGCTGTGATAATTGCTAATGATGTCCATAGGCTCGAAAACTACGAGCCTAGGTTCCAAAATAGAGCTTGAGCCTGGGTTCAACACCTAGAATCTAGCCTGTGACCTTCCAAAACGAAGAAATATATATATATATATATATATATATATAGAAAACTATCAAAAGAGCTTTTTTGATTTAAAATTAAGAAACTCATACTCTGTGAAGCAAAATATTAAGTTATAATGAATTATAGTAAAATATTTGTCTGCATACTCGATAGGCTGAGCATATGATTCTAAATAGCTCTTCGAGCTGAGCCTGGAGCTAAGGCTAGCCTATGAACAATATAAAATTACTAAAGTAAGCTATTTTTATGGTCTGTTTGCAACAGCTAACCTTTTCATAACCTAATACTTTCATAAAAAATAAAAATATTTAAACATCTAAGGAAAATAAAAAAATTAGTTTTTTGTCAATTTCAATTCACATAATTAAAAAAAATAATTCAACATATATACAACAATTTCGACATATATTAAATTTTAAAGCGAATTAAACAAAAAACTGATTTGTAAGCAATAGTTATCACACTTTATAATTGCTTCACAACTAAGAACAAGCAAAAGAAAAAATTAAATTCTAGAGAAATACTAATTTGTTAGTTTCGAAAAAGACTTTAAACAATAATTAATAAGAATAACATAAAATCAAATATATTACAGATAGCACTGCAAAGCAAATAAATTAAAATGAATACACACCTGAGGTATCGGTTTCTTTTAAAGAGATAATTTCTTCGAGACAAGTCGGCAAATAATTCAATGAGCATTCTTTGAAACAGTCTTTGGCTTTTATTGAACACGAAAGACGCAGAAAGAGTGGTTGTGATGAAGTATCCAAATAAGTATTAGACGTTGTCGTATCACTTTTCGAATTGGCACATAAGTTAGGCATTGAAGTGTCATCGCTTCCTATATCCAAAGCATTACAACTCACTTTGGATGAGATCGATTTGGACAGACTCGCACTCTCTTCAATTTCATTCTTCTGGTCTGATCTGAGACTTAATTGAATCGAATGGTTGTTAGAACACGAGTCGTCACTGATCTTATCATCTCTTTCAATAAGAGGAGCCTTCACTTCAGGAACAAGTGAACTGCTCTTGACTTGTTCGTCATCTGTGGTACAATTGATTAACGACTTTTCTATTGCGTTTGTATCACTTAATTCATTGACAAGTTTTGTATAATTTTCATTGGCCTCATATTGTTTACAATTAAAAAAATAATACGATGGGAAGCAAGGGATCGGAGATAAGTAATTCTGTAGAGTTTGGTAAAACTTCTCCTTAATATCTGAATGCAATACTTTCATGTCTGTACAGGATTTTGTTGAACGGAGCAAATCAGTCAACAGAATGTCTTGAATCGACAATTTTTCGCTTGAGTTCTCATTTGATTCGATGTAATCATTTATGTCAGAGTTCGGTTGATTACAAAAAGATTTAAGCAAATAATCTTTCAAATGATCGCAAACATAAATTAGAAATTTGGAAATATCAATGGTTAACAAAGTCTTTTCGCAAATATTTTCAACAATTTTCAAAATATCGCGTTTGTCTATACAATAGCCTAACTGTAGTGATCGGTAAAGAGCTTGTGTCATACAATTCCAATACATAATTTGCAGAGTTCGGCAAAATTTCTTCAGAGAAGAACCCTTAGAGGGTATTTCAGATTCATTTTCGTTGGGCTGAAAAGGTTTAAATGGAAAGCGAAAGGAATCATTGTTTTGAGATTTGTAAGTATTATCTAAGTGTATATCTTTCCAACGCTTCCCATCAGACAAATAGACTAATTGATCGCTCAGTGCAGTAAAAGAGCATTTGTATATATAAATTGGCAAAGTTAGAGATCCATAATAACTGTTATCAGAGCTTTGCTCATCTGATTTTTCATTTTCTTCTATTATGTGATAAGTGTTCAAAGAATCGACTGAATCGTAAGCGTTACCAATGATTAATTGTTTAAGATCTCTATAAGAAGGTGGGACTATAGTTATGAGTGCACTATTTGTGTTCAATCTTTTGCAAAAACATCGAAGTTTTCCTGAGTTATTGACTAAATTTGTTGTGTTTGAAAACTTTGGAAATTTGAACGAACTGTTACTATGTCTTTCATTAATTTGAATAATTAGAGAATTTATATCGTTTTGGTTCAAAAATATTTCTTTGTCATGAATCGCCTCTATTTTGGAGATCAAAAGCTCAAAAAGTAATTCATTGCTAACATCAGATAAATGCGAAATACTATTTGACTGAATATTTAACTCTTGAAATAAAGTGGAGAATAGAATGATAGACTGTTGGCATTTGGGAAGCAAACCAATTATGTCAAAACAGAAATTAATTGATTTAATGCGTTCCGGCTGTGGAATTGACTGCGCTATCGAAGTGATATCAGGAGTCGAACAACCAAGAAGTGTAAGAGAGGAGTAAGGCTTTAATTGATGATCAGGTGAAACATAATCATTGGTTGAGATCTGATCTAAGACTTGAGAATCAACGTCAGTGTTTTGGCACATTATAAGCAAGTGTTCGAACGTTAGCAGACATGAAACTGCTTCCAAATCCAATCGAAAGAACTAAAGAGCAATTAAAAGTGATGTTAGTTTTGTGGTTCTTTAACTTGGTTCTGAGCAAACTTTGATCTATACTGTAGGTAACTATTCGTATAATAGAAAATCCTTATCAATATCCTGTTTAAGTATTGTTTGCTTTATTTCTTAAATAACTTGACATATCCAAGGACTTAATATCAGGACTGATAATGAAGTACTTGTGATTCAAACAGATAAATAAGTTAAGAAATGCTTTTGTGCAAACATTACTGCAATTAAAAAGCATTTTTAAGAAAAAGGTAGTAATCATTTATGGACTTCGCGACAATTATTAGCTAAGATCTCATGAAAGCAATAAAAAATACAAATGTAAAGTATATTAATGTAGTGAAGAGTGAAACAACAGTAAAACGGTTGATATATTGTAATATTTATTTAAGATAATAACCATAACGCCAAACATTTTATCAAAAGTGCACATATTGTACGATTCTATACCATAGAAATAAAATTCCAGAAAAATAAAAGATAAATAATTAACAAAATAATAGTCTAAAAAATAAAGAAATCCTAAGAAATAGGATTGTTTTGAGCGTTATTAAAAAGGAGTTTTTTATGAAATAGTTAACAACAGACATGTTGGCCGATCAAAAAGTAATAAGTTGGAGGAGTTGAATCTCAGTTAAGCAAAATTTACTGAAGAGACCACTACTCCACTTAGTTCTCTTTGATTCAATCACACAATGCTTTAATAGTTGAGCATAATATGCAATTAAGTTATACAGCAATACAGTGATTAAACTAAAATAAACGCGTAAATGGATCTAAAAACAGGTAAATTCTGCAAATGAATGAGCTGGAAGAGTTAGATCTGGCAATTTATAACAAAAATGTCAGGATCCGCACTTCCAACTCAGTCATCTACAGCTCAATCTTGCGGTCAATATTCTTGAAGAAGCTCTCGGCAATAACTGGGAGAAATCTTAGCTTTGAATAACAACACATAATGATAGACACAATTAAAAGCTTTCGAATACTATATTGGCGTCTAATATAAATGCCAGTCCTGTTGAGCACTTCAAATAATGCAAACCTACTCTACTTTTGTTAGAATTATTCTCCGTGACAACCAAGAAAGGCACTCATATAAATACCCCAATAAGTGGAGGGGTAGCAAATCATATCATAATAGGGGACATTCTTAGAGAGCTTACACGCAAGTATTGATAACGGGTAGCTATGGTAGGTCTCAAACGAATTGGGTATATAACCAATTGCTGATAAGATTATAAAACCGTATAACTGCCAACATGTCCGTTAAGTTATGAAATCGTAGACTTTATGTTAAGATATTTCAACTTAAGTATGCAAAAAACAAACTTATAAAGAACTAGATTTGTTTCATTTGTCTCAACCGTTAAGTAAAGTTACATTCTATTTAATGCCTATTTAAATAAAACCAATGATAATGTGCTGATTGCAATGCAAATTGAAATCTTAGCTTTTCGTAAGGAATTTATTACTCGAAAGTAATTTTCAAAAATCTTGTAATCGTCAGTAAATCAAAAATACAGTTATGATAACTTGTTCTTATTCTTTGAAACTTTGGATATGCGATAATTATTTATATCTATAAAATTTAACTTTATTTAACGCAATATCCAATTGACATTTGCTTGAGAGTCGCTCTAAATAATTATCATTGAGTTTGTTTTGCGAATATTGATTGCTTATCTATAAATCACTTTTCTTTTGAGCTTTTCTTACCGCTTGTGAGACTTCTTTATAGTTTAATCCCATAAGAAAATTATTTCGTTGATTGCAGTCAACAGAAATTCCATGTTGTGGTTCAACCCAACATTCAGTGATAAGCTGTAATTCTCCGTCATCTTCAGCCGTTTCAGATTCTTCGTCGTCTGATAGGCTATAATTCAAATTTCAATTCAAATGAAAGTGAAATATTCAGTAATAAAATTATTTATCAGTTACAATACCTGTCTTTAGAAACAGTCATTATATGAGACGGAAATATTACATATTGTACAACACATGAAAAGTTATAGTCATTGTCGTCTTTCATCGATAATTCTTGAATCATATTTATAATACCAGAATCATTGTGCGCAAAATGAAAGCCTTCTTGTATACGCATTCTATAAAATTAATTAATTTCCAATTTAATTAACATTTTGAAAGATTAATATTTTTAAAAATTAATTTATTACTTTGTGAGAA
>JAUJYT010001554.1:0-11194 GCA_033996565.1 Nanhermannia nana
GAAAGTTTTAAGATTTCTTATTTTAGATTTTTAAAACATATTAACCACACAAACGGATTTGAAAAAGAGGTTAACTCAAAATTAAGTTCATTTGTTTCTGCAATAAAATGTGTACAGAATAAAAAGTGTTCAAAAGAGTAAAAATATTTAAGTTTATAAGTAAGTTTCGATGAGTAAGATTGCTTTCCTGTATAGCACATATGAATTGCAGTAATACTTAACCCTTCATAAAAGTAAAGTTTAGGTTAGGTATTAGTGCAATATCTGCTATACAAGAAAGCAATCTTTACTCCATCAATAGTTATACTGACTAAAGCCTTAATTTCTGCTCTAAACTAATAATTCGGATAATGTTATCTGTTATCTTAAAGACTATTTTAAACATTAATGCGATGAGTGAATGCTTTTATCTGCAAGCCTAGTCTTATCAAAATATGCATTTATAGGTGTTATACTTTTAATAAATAAGATAAATAATATATCTTATAAGATCTTTCTTGAAGCACATATCTAAGATATATGTAAAAACTAGTTTGAAAACCGAATCAATTCGGTATTAAAATGACCGCCCAGTGCTGTATAACTGTATAATATTCTTGAGGATATACTTAATATAAGTTACAATCATACGCGAAAACAAGTTTGTTTACTGGCAGATACATGATTGATGTTTTACTGATTAAACAGTGATATCCTGACTAACTTTTTCTTACTTGAGGTTATCTATATTTTCATGAGTAAAATGAATAAAGAAAGTCCAACCCAAATGCTTGAATTAATCTACAAACCACTTAACAGTATAGTTCATTAATAATAGGCTAAACATCTATAGTATATTATTTCGGCCTTATCTCAAGTGAGTGAAGGATTTGGGATAATTTATATGCTTTTCTGTCACAGTTACCCAAAAGAAAACTTGTGGTCAATGCAAAAAGTAATTCTGTAAATAAGAGACATCATCTTAATGGAAGTTAGAAAAGAGCACAGTTTAAATGTATTGTGCATTCAATAATTGAAAGTGCATATCTTTGTTATAAAGAAATCAGTTAAACCATAGTAATAATAAAATTCTGTACAGATTGTTCACTCTATTTAATTCGTATCATTTCAAATATAGAAATAAATTTAATGCGCTTTTTAATTTATATAATAATCTATATTATTAAAAAATAATTTGTTAGATTCACATTTTCCTTTATAAAATTTGCAAAAATTGAAGCATATACCCGGACTATAATGCGAATACCCGGACCTGAGTAAAATGAACGAATGAAACTTAAGTAGACCGATGTAGACTACTAATAACACTAATGTTTTGTAAGTTATTAACACTATTATCAGATTAGGTATACTCGTAAACTATAAATAAAGCAGAAACTGATTACATTTTCTGAATCAGAGTAAAAAATTATTAAAGTCTTTTTATCGCTAAAAGTGAGTCCACGCTTCAATTGTTTGATTGTACAGTAGTATCAAATTTTTTGTCTTTTGAATTCACATTTGATTTTTATTTAAAGAGCAGCGCATTGACTTTGAGCTTAAGTTGTGCTTCTCATTGATTTACTGCGCCTGAAGCTCACACTACTAAACTCCCAGTTCCTAGAAATTGAGCTCAAGCGTAGTGCAGCGCAAAGCGCGCTGATTCTGATCACTTGTTATCATTATCTGAAAATCATATTACAAGATATAATCCTTTTCATTAAACTAATGGTCAATACATCTTAAGACACAGTTGTTCTAATTATAAAACTCTGACATTAAAATATATACTTTCATGTATAACAGTATATATTTTATAATTATAAGAGCTGTACAATTAGAACATAAACTCAATGAATCGTAAGATAAAAGTTTTAACTTTTTTAAACTAAAAGTACGTTACTTATCACTGTTTATTAATTTATCGACTAAGTAAAAATTTTTCTTCTGTCTTTTTTAACTTATTATCTTTATAGTGAACTTTCTAACACGAGTTTTTCTAAATAATTGATCATAAAGTCATAAATCAAGGAAATCATAAATATGCAGTCGGCTATTGATAAAAGCTTTACACTAAAGTATATATCTTAATAAAGTCATCGTTTTATGATTAGAACAACTGTACCCTGTAGATCCATTTGTGCACATTTTTAATTTAATAAAATCCAAATCAATTATTGTATAATCACTCATTGTTTTATTGTTGACCATTCTTGTGAATTAAGTTCAAGATATTTTGTACTTTAGGTTTGACTGAGTATATGCTGAGTATTTTAACTTTTATTATTGTAAACCATTCTCTATCACAATCACAGCCGTAACTAGGAGTAGGCAGGATGCTATAGCCCCACCAAAGGTTTTTGAACATCTAAGCGTAGGTCTGTAGGAATTTCAAAAAAATTATATTCCTTCAATTATTTTATGGATTAATTATATTTTGGAGGGCCCAAACTGAAAATCCTGGTTACGGCACTGCTCACAATACATAATTAGTAACCGTTTCAACATTGGTATACAATAATTGTACAGCTTTCATGGGTTTTCTAAATATTGACACAAAATAAAGGCAGAATTAGACACTTTTTTCTCTTTAAGCACTGAATGTTTGAAATGAAAACATTTTGTAAGGGGTATTACTTTTGAACCATAGCAAAGGGATAAAATGTTTTATTTCAAACATTCAGTGCTTTGAGAAAAATAATTATCTATTTTAAAAAGACTGATTAGTTTACGCAGAGTTTACAAAGAAACAGTCTTTAAGACTAGTATTGCATTTTTGTGGGCAGTCAAAAAAGTTAATTTTTAGAAAAAATAATTTGAAATCACAATTGACTTGAAATGGTTAAAAGCAATAAATGAAACCTCAGAACTCAAACTAAAGAATTCTCATAAAACAACTTTCGATCCACTAAAATGTTTGAGCAGTATAATGCCCTTTTCTCATACTTTCATTATTGACTGGTATCAAAGTAATGTGTTCTTTATTCTCTATCAAGTGATATAACAAATACTTCATACAATCTGCAGAATAATCAAAATAATACAACATTTCTTAGAAGTTTGTTAACTTCTTGACCTTTTTTCTCCTCTACACAACTTTAACAAAGTATTTATCAAACAGTAATTCAAAGAAAAATATCACAGCATAACGAAAGCACATGAACTTTATATTTTTATATAACTTAGATTTTGAGGACTTTCCATCACTTTCGTAAGACATTAACTTAAGAAATATACTCTTCTAAAGATATATCATTAGTGATTATAATCATTTTTCTCACCAGATATCGCAAACCGACATCAAAAATGATTTGAACGATTTTAACTCTAATGTTCATAATATTAATACTAATGTAATAATATCGATATAAATGTATAACATAAACCCTAACGAGTCTCGTATAATTATTCTCTCTGTATATTAGCTTTAGAGCTCTAAATAACAAGCAATTAAGTTTACAGTACAGTACACTAAACCTATCTTTAAGATATAATTTACTGTCATAAATAAATTTTATGTGTTACTAAACTTAAGCACTAATTCTTTTACTTCAGTGCCATTTATTTCGGCACAAATAATAGGCTTAATTAATAATCAATTTTCAGATACCAATTCCGTCTTTATTATCTGTTGTCCTATTATTGCGTTTATTGCAGGTTTTGTCTCAATGTCTAACTTTTAACTCCATTCTAAAGTAGTACACAATATGTTAAACAGACAGCAATTGGAACATTATATTGAACGATACCTGTCTTGTTTCTATGACAACAACATGGGTTTACCTGAGAATTTCAATAGTGCCCTTTGAGCCTATGCTTAAGAGAAATACAAATATAAATTACATTTATGAACATTCAGTATAAATAAACAAATTCAGTCTTATATACGGTATTAAAAAGCGAGTGAAGATATTAAACAACTAGTAGTGAACACTGGATTTTTAGGGTAAACACTACAGTTTCCGGTTAAACTATATTTATTTATTAGATCATATTAAGGGTAATTCTAGTACTTTACTACTGTTATATCCTATACAGTATTTGTAAGAGTTAAATATAAATATATATAAAGTCCACTAATGATAGTATTAGTATAAGTACGGAATTTCTATCACTACTTGATCTCAACACAAAACAACACTCAGTCTTCTATAGAAGATTATTGAAAATTGTTGTTATAATGAGTATTTTAATAATAATATTTTTATACGGATTGTGTATGAATTAGAATCGGATCATAGAATCCTATTATTATAAATATAGGAATATTGATAAACTTTTTTTTGATCAAAGTTGAAAATTTTTCACTGTTTTTATATCGTTTTAATGTTAAGCGACTGTGAAGTGAGACATCGCCCGGCAACCAAAACTGTGTTTCCGGAATTTTTATCAAATTCATCTGCAAATAATTTAAATGCAAGTCAAACGCTAGTATTGCCTCCGGTGAAAGTCAGAGGTAGAAATAGCTATCAACCCTTTTTGGCAGAACAATCAATGGCTACTGTAAGTGAAGATCCGATATCATTATGGCTCAAACAGGGAGAGCTTGAAAAGTTGGAACAGGCAGTTCTTGACGGATATGGCGATCATCTAAATGGCAAAACATCACGTATCCCTCAAGTTAATAGATTCCTTAAGCAAGTGCCCAATTTTCAGGTAAATTGATATAAGAAAAATGTTTTTTTCTTCACATAAGTTTGTCATTAGTTTGAAAGTTAATTACTTTTCCTTCTGGTGCCTCATTTATAATGTTTTTCTCTTTTTCAGTTATTATTCTTAATAGTAATCATTATTCTTAAACTTGTAATAAAAAAATTTGCAATAATCAAAATTTATTTTAAACAATAATTTGAATTTCTTATTTCATTAAAAGGCAAAAATAGAAGAAATTCATAGAGCTATAACTTTGGGTAAATCTCGAAATGTTCAGCATTTAATAGATAGGAAAAAATTTGCATTTTGTCGCGATCAGATGGGCGCTACCCCTTTGCATAAAGCTGTCATCTACGGCCAGAGGGAAATTATTGATTATCTTCTTGAAAGATATGGAACTACTATTCATGCCAGAGATCATGTAAGACTAAGTTATATCACTTTATATAGTGTTTGATAAGTCCATAGCAATGATTTACGTTATTGAACTGCATGTACTGTTATGCCTATAAAATTGAATGTAATTTTGTTTTTCCTCTTACTGTTTTCTGTTCTGTTCATTAACCTAATATTCAATATAAAGTACACTGCTATTATATTCAATACAGTAAAAACATTTATTGATAGTCTATTACATGTCTATTATTGCTGTAATATTAAAAGCCAATATTTATAAGTAGTTTATTACGATCTCAATGAAAATATTTTGACTTTAAAATATAGTGTTCTATAGCAAAATAGTCCATTAAACAGAAGAATTTTTTTACTGCTTACAATCTTATTAGATAACAATATTAATGGAACCTAATTTATTATATATTTAAAAAATAATATATATCAAATCATATTAGGTTTCGTATGTTCTTGTAATCTAAATCAGCTTCAAATTTGCTGACAATCTTAATATTAAAATACTTGTAATTATTAATATTTATTGTATAAGAATAAAGACAATTTATATACAGTACAGTACACATAAGTTTTTAATCATGTCTGAAAATATTCTTCACCTTAAAATATTTATGCTATATAATTTAACAAAGGGTTAGATATGGAAAATACCCCATTGTATTATAGCAGTAACTAAATAAATTTGACCATTATTTAGGTCATCAAATAATAGGAAAAGCAGAACAACAATTCATTCCTTTTGATTTCTATCTCATAACCAGTGATGGTAAATGCCCGGGAGTGGGCGAAACGATAAGCGTGGGCGCTGGACGCCTAAATTTAGACGGTCGTGGGCCTGGCCCGGGCGTTCGACCCTTGGGCGCAAGCATTGGGCTTCAAATTATTTAATAACCAATTAAAACTTAATACTTTATTTTGTAAAATTAATTCTTTGTTAATATAATTTACCCGTAATTGACAATAGCAGAATGCAATATGTAACCATTTTGAGGGTGGGCAAAATGTAGGCAGAAGAAAGTACAAAAGAAGTCCAGGGGTGTCAAAACTCATTGATTTTCAGAAACTATTTTTTGATAATATGAAAATATTCATAAACTTTACTGACCTAACGCCCGGTAAACGACCGAAGCCCGCCTTTAAAACCCGGGCGCGTACGTTTTTTTACCCAGGCGTTGGGCGCCAAATTTCGCTCGGGCACTGGGCGCTGCCATCACTGCTTATGATTTACATTGTAACTTACGCATAATTTACACGTGTAATTTATGTAACTTACACTGACACAATGTTAACTATATGTTTATGTTTCACAACCTGTGAATTAAAATAAAATGATTCACTCAATTCATTTATTAGAAAAAGCAACTTAAACCCTTTATTATTAGGGGTGCAGTAATTTAGATCAGCAGTTTACATCCCATGGGGTTCTTCAATTTTTAAGAAAATAGGAATTACAAAAATTTTATTTATAAATTAAAACTTTATTAAGTAAATCATTAAAATGAAAATTATATTATAATGAATCTATTATTAGGTTTATAAAAACATATGAAATATTGTGAAAGGTTCTCACTATCATTATTCTCTCGCAAATAGGAGGTACGCAAAAGTCTATTGAGGGTTTTAGATGTACCACAATTGAAAATTTGTAAACCGCTGCTTTAGATGATTGAAATTTGACGGATACAAAAAATTAATGGGGTTTCAAAGATAATTTTCGTAAAAAATCTTTGTGACGATGGTTTAAACTCAAAAATTAGTATTAATAGACATTTTCTAAATAATTCTCTACTTTATAATTTTCTGTTATCTCACTTGTCAGTTATCATTAAATTATAAAAATAAGTTTAAAAGTATATTACTCAAACATAACTCCTTTTCGGGGGATCTTATCTTTGTCAACAATTTTTTACATGTTTTATTCCGTGTCTGCGTAGGTTAATGCTATGGGACAAGGGCTTGTTTAAAACAAGGATATGGGGCCGGATGGTACAGTGGTAGTGGTTCGAACTGAAGACCCTTCGTCCCCTTTCCACTGAGCTGTCATAACTCACTGAATTACTTAAAATATAAGAACTCATTTTTAGCAATTCATTTTTTTAAAAATTCAATTATTTCATACTAAATAGTAGAGAGTCTACGGCCATATCACGCTGAAAGCACCGGTTTACGGCCCCTGAGTCTACGATCATATCAGGGAGTCATTGTGACGCAGTGGGTAAGGTGTCGGACTCATAATTGAAGGGTCGTGGGTTTCAATCCCAGCCTCGCTGTTGCTCTTTAATTGCTATATGTTTGCCGCATATTCATTGTTTTTTAACAATCCCTCGGCCCGACGCGTTCTCCTACAGCCGATACGAGGCTATTCCTGTAAAAATCTCACTGGTTTTCAACATGGGCTTCAGTGAGATCTCCTCTCATTAGGGAGTTGGCTGATAAAACGTTTTTTTCAAATAGTATATCATTCAAACCTATAGTTAAATGCCTTTCGAGAAAATCTTATTATCATTTTCATTATTTGAGAAAATGAGTATAGAGTGTTTTGTGGGTTTATCTAACTTATATTTTTATTATATTTATATTATATTTTTCAAGCAATGATACATTGATTTATAGAGAAATTCTGAAAAAGTTAATATAAAGTTTTAATAAACTTTATGATAAAGTTTTTATCGCAATTTTTCGTGACTCGCTTTTGTGAGAAGATTATATTAATACCGGATTATTTCAAATGAAGAAATACAAACATTGGGCAAGAGATATCATTTCTTCAATCAGACAATAGATTCTGAACATTCTTACAATAGATTAACATTAAATGTATTTAAGTTCAAAAAAACCAATTTCTTCTTCTTCTTAAGACTTAATTTCACACCACTCTATAGCACATAAATTTGTATTAAATAGAGAGAGAAAGTTGTTCAAAAATAATTACTGCCAAAAGTGCGTCATTATTCTGCTTCTCAATAAAATCACGATAACCTTTTATTTGACACATGAATACATAAACTAAAAGTTTGTTTTCAGCTAAAAATTTCCACAGCACTCAAAGTAGTCATAAGAAATTCTTTTTTAAAATATATTATATCTGTCGATATTTAAAAAAATTAAAACTTATTGTTTGTTATTTGAATACCAAAATCTAATTAAAACAAATAGTTATAAAAAAATGACTTGTAAATTGAGGTTGTTTAATACTCGTTTAATATAATTAATAACGAAAAGCAAGATTAATAACACATTCTGTTGCATCCATTAATTAAGATTTCTTTTTTACAGAATATGCCGCTTTCATAGAGTTAACCAATTATTGAATATTCAGTTTCTTAAATTCTGGATTTTAGATGAATGTTAAATATAAAATAAATAAATTTCTAAAAACTATTTTTCAAGCAGGTGTTGAAAGACTTGAAATATACTGTGGAACATAATCTCAGTATTTTTCAATTTTCAGTCTAGAATTCATGGACTTATTTAAGCATTGAATTCAAGATATAACGATAAGACTCATTCAGCTGCTCTTTAAACTACCGATCCTCAAAACACCGATTCCCTGTTTAAATATCCTTATAGCAAACTTGGGAGCACTGCGACTTCATGAGATTACTGTCGCAATTTTAAGAGTAGTAGTGAATCAGCAAACTTTTCCCATTTACCGTATCTTTTATAATAAACACTGATTTTAATTATTTGAAAGCTACAAAGTTTATAATTTTTACTCAATAAAATATACTTCTAATTGTAAAATTACACTAAATTTATTATCCAAACAGATTAATGTACTCTCCTTAGGTTACAATAGATTGAAGCTTGGCCCTATGTCTAGTCCTACCGTCCGTCATAAGTAGGTTACGTACTCAGGGCTCGTCCATATAGTATTAATTTATAACAACCCATTAAAATGGAAATTTCGATATTTTATATTAAAATATAAATACAATCAAATTATCTTAGGGCTGAATTATCTTGGACTGAATTGACTGTTACGTTAAATCAGAGATTTTCATAAATAGGAAAAGTTTGCTATAAGGGATTCGGTAGTTTGAAGTATTTCCGACTTATTCTACTTATTTTTCAATTTCAATGCAAATTTCTGTTTCTGTTTTTTAAAGAATTTAACTTATAAAAGAAAAAATTGTCAGGAAATAATCATTGATTAACTGTTGCTTAATATTCATTGCATTTTTACTTCTCAAATAAAAGGCAAATGTAACTATAATATTATGATTTGAATTATAAACTAACTTAATTAAGAACCTAATTTATTTTCCTATTATAAAAGAATTTATCGAATTTTCAGCTTAGTTTTGAGCAATTTTAAAAATCAGTGAGTCGTCATTCGTATATTAAATGAGTGAAAATATTAATAAGAATTTCTAATGTTATCAGTTTATGCCAACAGGTTATTGGACAGAATAAACGAGTACTTGTATAATTGATGATTAGGTAGCATTTCTTTAAGTGCTCTTAAAAAGTAAGAATCGATTCATTAAAAATTACATTGAAATACTAGGTCTTACATAACTCAAGTTTCACATAAATGTTTTTTCAAAAGTGTTCTTTATTTTACACGTTTGTCAACTTCACTCAGCGTTTAGTACTTATATTTTACGGTAAAATCAAATGAAAAATATTTTATAACTTCAATTATTTTTTTGAGATCATAAGAAATTCTAACATTTGATTAAAGAATTAGTTTTCATTTGCTTTACTTACAAAGGACTCAATTTTCGCACAAGTTTATTTTCAATAGTAATACAAACACTTAAAAGTACTGTATATGACAAAAGTAGTTTTGTCTATAGAAACATTTAGAATTTGTAAAAACTTTAAAACACATAATTTTAAATTTTTCTTTCGATTTTAAGGGTGAAAATAAGTTAGTTTTAGAATATTTCTATTAATAATTCATATTTAAAGCACATCTAATTAATTACTTTATTGACGTTAATTTATATTCAAAATTTTGAATGTTTTGCATTAATAACTTATTAACTTTTATTGAATATTTTGAGTCTTTATATTAGATAATTAATAAAATAAAACTAAAGCGATAGTTATTAATTATTTTATATAATTGCGATCCCATCTCTTATATCTTATTTGGCATTTATAAGGAGTTCATTGTTTGTTATAATTATAATAAATGACAGTTAACGGTATGCAAAATATGTGCCAAATGACAAATAAAATACAAAGGAAGTGCAGCTCATTTGTAAATTTATAAAGTTATAAAGCTATTAATAATAACTTATAACTCAATAAAAACTTAATAATATAAATTTCTAGAAATCGATTATAAATTATTATATGAAAAATGAACGCAACAATTGAAATACATTACAGTATGAGACGAAAAGTATTTCCTAGTATTGACTTAATTGTTAATCTAATCACTTTTCTGAAACTATTATGATTGTCACCAAAACATTTATGAAAGGATTATTATATGATTTATTACTGGATTATAAAAATAAAATAAAGAAAATATTTTCACACCTGTAATGCAGAGGTTTAACGATTCCTTTATAATGAACCAAAGCTAATGACAATAAATGCATTGCCGACGCGATTAACGCCGAGAGTCTAAATATTTCCATAACAAGTGATGAGCATTTAGCTCCTGCCATATCGATATCGAATACAACAGGTAAATATGAATTGACAAAGAGTCCGGTGCCCATGAATATAGAGGCGAGACAGTCAGTTGTGGCCAAATTGAGAGAAAGTACCAAAATAGGAGACTTATTAATTGATTTGGTATTACCGATAATGACCAGCAGCGAGTTTAACACAACACTTACAACACAACCAACTATTAGAATAGGTATAAAATATTTATAAAGTGTTTTCTGAGACTCTTTTCCTTCATAGTTCACATTAGAGAAATAGGTAGAGATTGTGCTGTTGTCGCAGAAATCCATTTTAGTCATTAATGGACGCAAAGTAGACATTCATAGCTGAAAGCGATGATTCGAACCATGTTCTCATTACTGAATAGTCTTCAAATACATTTACTACCTATAAGTGATGTGTCATTTAAATGATTATTATGCGTAAAAAAGCTTAAAGTTTTAATAAAAATAAAAGTAAAATATTCTATCATTTTATACTTACTTTAATGTTATTAGATTTTCATGACTTTGTCATAAAA
>JAUJYT010001555.1:0-11193 GCA_033996565.1 Nanhermannia nana
ACTGCACAACAATTATAACAATAAAAGAAAAAAAGAGAAAAATAAAATAATAAATTGAATTTCTTTCTCTATAGAGATCTTATTTCTATTGTTAATTCATTGACATATAATCTCAAGTGTCTAGAGATTTGGCATTTCTTTAATGATAATGAAACCAATTTAAGTACAAAGTTTTTGAGGAGAAGATAATATTGAAAACTAAAACCCCTATTGAACAAATAGATAGTGAAGTATAGCCAAAAATATACCGATTTTTGTGCTGACTAATTAATTCATATCTATATTACTGGCAATTTATATCCAAATAAACACATTATAGCTATTATTTTATATTAAAATCTGTTTCCTCTTACAACTCATCACTTCATATCGTACAAGAAGTTAATTACTTCTTATATTCAAAAACCCATTAAGAACTTGTGTTTGAACAGTTGTCATATAGTAAAAAGTTGTCGGTTTAGTTCGAGGAAAAGTGGATTTTAGCTGTTTTCTACTCAATCCATGCGTTAAAGTCTGTTTAATTTCGATTTTAAATCGAAAATATGATAATTTAATACCGGCATAACTGATATGTTTATGTTAAAAGTGACTCAATTACAAATTTATTGATTATTATTTTTAATTTTTAGTTCAATTTTTTGACTGACATCTATTCACTCAACTAATTCTCAATATATTGCTATTAAAGATTGAATCTATTGTTCCTAATATTTTATTAGTTAAGTTTTTTCGAAAATGCATTTATTGAACTTGTTATTAATTTCCTTATCATATTTGGCTATATTCAATGGTAAGTCAGACATAATTTTATTCTTTATTTAACATTAAACTTAGTTTATACAAAATTTAGAGACAAGTGCAAAATTCTTATTTATTTAACAATGACAATCATTTCCATAGATATTAGCTCTGAGTTGTTATTTCATCTCTAAATACTATATAGATTCTGAAGTGAGCCTCAAGTATAGAGTTTGTTCAACTTATAAGTTTCAAACTTTGTCCCTAAAGGCTCTCAAAATAATTATCATTTAGTTTGAAAAAGGCTTCACTTATTTACCAGTTTATTTGCAAACCTGAAATCTGTCTATTTCTTGTTCCTTTATTAAAATGTGTAAAAATATATGAGATCTAAAAGTGAAGTAATTTTGATAAAAAATAAACTTTTTATTAACTTTTTATTAACGTTTATTAACTCAACTTTAAAGTAACTTTTTGTTAAAAAGTTATCTCTAAGCATAAAAACACTTCGATGCTTAATACTGTTTTAGCTTATTATAACATAAACTTAAATATGCAGTATGTTTAACAAGTTTGGTCGACCTTCACCTTCAAGTTTGAAAAATATGTTTTGCCATACGAACTACTTTTGATATCTTCTAATAATGGGATTCCAAACCAATCCTTTCATATTGTATTCGTTGTTTCATTTGCTTTAATTGTAAAAATCTTAATAATTCTATTATCTTATGATAATTGAGTTAAAAAACTTTCATTTATAAGTTAAATATAATAAATTGTTTCTCTGAATCATACAAATAGCAAATTTCAATAACACTTTGTTATTATAATAACATTTTATAAATAAAAAAAGTTTGAGAATATGAGACTTGAGTTCAATATTTGAAATACTGATATATTTTGAATAAGAACTAACGCTAACTCTAGGGCTAACTCAAGTCAAAATCTAATCTGAGTTAAAGGGTTTCTCCTATTCTTTGAATAAAATATTTTTATGTGAACTTTCCTTTATATAGTGCTGTACTCAAAATGTAAAGAAGGTCTGTCTCTGACATTCCAAATTTGAAGCCCCGGAACATATTCAACACAGCGTAAGGTGACTAAAACAAGTCCCTATGATTAGTAAAGTTAGCTTAAGGGTCATTGAGTTCTAGCTTAACTTTAAGCCTGACTTAAAGCTGCACCAAATTCCTCTTCAAAAATCGAGAAAAATAAAACTAAAAGTTTAATTGCATTGAAATAATTATCTAAATTGAGTAATATTTTGTTGATTAGTATTTTATTGAAAATACTGTTGAAATACTGGTAGTATTGAAAATGTGCCAAAGAATGAAATCACTAGTTTTTAAATTAATAATAATAAAACTTTATTTGATAATAACTGTATGCTGTCACCCAGCGCCAGGTCTACTATGTCACGGACCGCTTCTTGGCGTCAGTTACCGATATAGTTATAAAAGTGAACTTATTATGAACAATAATGACTATCGAGAACCAACTGGTTTTGGTATTGATTCTCAAATAACAGTAGAGAATGTATGGCAAGACAGTGATAGTTATCTGTTATCATTGGTGATTGACTGGTGCCAATTCAAGTCTAGAAGTGGTGCCAAATTTGGTGATGGCAACAAAATTAAAGACTGGAATCATCCACTGTATGCTCAAATTGATAACAGTGGTCATGTCAAGCAAGTGCTTGTTCATCAAAGTGAGACCATTACAGCTACTAATTTGAAAAAGTCATTGATTCAACATTTAAGGAGTAAAAGTCCTCAACAAGTTAGTCATCTTTTACAAATGTTTTGCCTTTAATTCATTTAAATTGTTTTCAATTTAGTCCTCAGTCGAATGGACAAAAACGGGTCAAACAATTCATAAAAAGTCATTTACAACTAATAGCGGTCATAAATCAATACTATCTCCTGATGTGTTCGATGAATGGCAAGTATCGGCGGAATTAGCCAGCGATCATCCGATTGTCAATTCTGCTAATGGCTGGCAAAATGTCACTTTACAATCAAGAATATATTCTTACGCTCACTCAAAACTACACAACAGGTATTATCCATTGGTATACAGTTGGGATTAATATTATTAACGGTAATCTTTCCTATAGTTTTACTCTAAGCTTACTATCAGAAGGAAAGTCTTCATCCAAAAAAATTAGCGCCAAATCAATAACAGACGCTACTAAATCTTTGGGATCTAATTTCATTATATCGGAGCCTTCCCTATCACCAGAAGATCATGTTTGTCATAACTGTAAATCATTAGCTAATTTAGTTAAAGAGAATGAGTACGCGATTAAAGGAGAAGCAATCGCATCAATACCTATGACTATTTCATATCTAAAGTTAGTCGACAGAGTCCGAAGTGCAGGACCCGGAGCTTCCAAACAGGATTTACTTAAGTTACTTAAAAGTTACAAAAAGAAAAAAGAAGTGATCTCTTCATTACTCGATATATTGGCCGGTAATCAAGCTTTGATTCAATTAATTTTGCATTTTTACAACTTTTTACAACTTTTTAAACTAAAATTTTGTTAACTTTGAACATTAGGCTCAAGAAATGAACAGTCATTAGCGGCGGCTTTAGAATATCTAAATTTACCACAAGCTGATGACTTGGAATTTGGCGAAAGATTTTTAGTACAATTGGCGGCTTCAGCGATGACTGCCTCGCAAATGGAGAAAATTTCTACTTCGACTTTAACAAATGGAGAAATTGTGAGCTCAATACTTGAGCAAACATTAACTCCTAAATGGAAAAGTGAAAAATTAAAACAAACCGCTTTACTAATACTTGCGACTATATTAAGAGCACATTTGTTTGGTGCACAAACAGTACAAGAAAATACTGATGTTGTGGTAAGAAATGAGTTTTTATATTAAGACATTCAAAGTTTAGGATCAATTCTATAGATAATTCCATTTATTTCAGACAAAAGTCATCAAACATTTAAATAATGAATTAGAGTCATGTAAAGAAACTGAATGTCGAGTTGTATTACTTCATGCAATCGGCAACTCAGGAGTCATAAAACACGGAGTTTTTCAGGCTATTAAAAAGTATGCGCTCAGTGGTAAACGTGAATCAATCGCCGCTATGAAAGCCTTAAGAGAATGTCTTGAAGCTTCGGGAAGTGATGAGAAATTGACTACACGTTTAAGAGATCTTCTGCTTCGAGTAGTTTATGATCACGAACAGGAAACGACTTCAAGATTAATTGCGGCCGAACTCATATCAAAATATTTGAAAGATGAAAAGACCACTCGAGAATTAATTAAACATTTGCCTTCTTTTGGTAATTAAAACTAATTTCAAACTAATTTGAATCTAATTTTCTTATACTTAAAGCCAAATCAAATAAAAATTAAAGCATTTATTAACTTAAGGCAATAACGAATTGGCGACAATCATATGGAGCCGCGCATTCTCTTCAGCGCCAACAATCACATCAGCGCATAACAATTGGCACTTACACTCCACTACTTTCAATGGCTCGAGCGCTGCCTTCAGAAGAACAATGGGCGGAACGAAGACTATGAACGCTTCGTATCAGATAATTATGGAATTACTTAATAAAGGAAAGCTTTTAAAAGAATCGACTTTTGATGTGGAGCTCTCGTCACCAAATGGATATTCACAGCATTTGCTTACAGTTGGAATGTTTGCCAGAGGTTTACAATCATTTGCTGGTGAGCTCATAAGCCTTCAAATTATTAGCTCTAACTGTGTCTAACTGTCTAACTGTCTAAAGTGTCTAACTGTCGAAGTGTCTTAACGTCTAATTTTATAAACAGGCGATTCCGACGCCAGTTCTAATACTGTAGAAGACGAGTCAACTATGGCTGGAATGTCATTGCGTGTAATGAACTTTCAATTGAGGCCTTTTGTATTTTTTACCGGTACCGGAGAACTAATGGGTCACGTCTGGTCAGGCACTGCTTCTGAGCCGACCACAGCATTTCAGGGAAACCTATTGCTATCTGATTACTGGTCAACCTATCCGTTAATTAATGGATTTTTAGTCGAACAACAATTAAAAGGTGTTCTGTCGCTCGATTTGAGCGGAGAAATACAGATATCGCTATGGAATAGGAATTCCCATTCTGTGGTCCACACAAAAGGTTCGCTTCTATTTCAAGGCTCACAAACTATCTTAACTTCTGAGAGAACCACATCTGCGTCGAAACAGTTCTCATTTGGCGGCACTTCACAACTCGATTTCATAACTGATTTAGACTTCTATTCGAGTCCATTCAAGATGTGTATGCAAATTGTTCAGCCGGAGTTCACTTTTAGGTCTGTTTAACTTTTTTTTATCTGTCTATTCCTTTAACTTTATGCAAATCAGTTTCCAAATGTTTTATATCAAAAGTTTGGGAATTTCTGATCTTTGACCTGAATGTTAGTTATTTAGATTGAATGCCTTTAATGTGATTTTTTCAGACATAACACACGAAAATACGAACAGGTCAATAGTGAGAATCTGCACCGACGTATTCATAGAAGACTTTATACAATTCCAGCAAAATCTTATGCTTTACATCGAGATAACAATGAGATGTGCGCTATTATGAACACTGAATAGATGTTTTATTTTATTAGAAAATTTTTAAAATGATTGATCACTTTTTTAATATCTAAATTGCATTTAATTCGACTCAATTTTATCTTAACTATTATTAATTTCTTTTAATATATTTTCAAAGTTGCCAAAGATTGTGATTTTTTTAAATTTAATAATTAAATAATTTATTAATAAAATTTGAATTTAAATTAACTGATATGTATTTAATTGAACAATAAGTCATTTAATGTGTTGTTTATTTAGCAGTTTTTAAAATTTCAATATTATTATAATAACAAACTGAAAAAAGTGATATTTTATCACAATTTTACTGTTTTAAAGGTTTTTCATCAAATCATATGTAATCTCATGAAATTCAACTTATATCCAAAGTAATCACAAATTGTATATGAAGTTAAGGTTTGATCGCATTTAACAGATACCGGTAGAATATTTTTAGTTTAATCTTTTCTCAAAGTCGTCTAATAAGTTATTAGTCTGAATGAAATGTGGTTTTTCTCTAGCGTTGTCATTGCGATACACGTTTTAATTCTATTATATAATAGTTTAGTCATATAGATAACGAGTTAACTTATTTTTCAAACAGCCAACAAATAAATATAAGTATTTAAGCTCTAATAATAGGGAACCCTTACAGGCCCTACAGCTCAGTGGTTAAGCAACGAGAAACTTTAGAAATCTTAGGAGGGAACACAGAAGACGGTTCCTTAGCTGTCCCAGTCTTTATTTGCTCACTTCCTTTATTAATGAAGTACACGGACATGGCTTTAAGGGGTAAGTCTAGACTTGACTCTAAGGTTAAGCTCAGTGGGTCGTGAAGGCTGTGGGTACGCGTCGAAGAACTTTCTTCTACTGCTTGAGTAAATAATAACAATTGTAAAAATTACTCAAATATTAATTAATTTATTTTGATAAAAAACGAATTACTATTATTTCAATACAATAATAAATGATCTAAAAAGAAAGGAAAAAAACTTGCAATATATATATATATTTTAATATATAATTTATATATAGGTATTGTATATATAAAATGAAATAAGATGTCATACGATGACTATCGACGAGCATTATTGCCACCCATTTGCTGATTATAATAATAGTTAAGCTGTGGTTGTGTTGGCATAAAGTTTTGTTGTTGAAAATTAACGATATTATGAGGAAAAGCATTTACATTATAATGTTGTGGAGTGTTCTGTGGCATAAAGTATTGAGTCATAGTTTGGCGTCCGATCGCAGACACACTCGACTGACTGTGTTGTGGCAGTTGTCCAGAAGCTGTCGGATAACCGTATTGGCCGTTATAGTATTGCGGAAACTGTTGCTGTGGTACAGATTGAGGAGTTGCCGGTACCTGAGGATAGTATGTACGCGTCGACTGCTGTGACCCATAGTTCTTATATCTTTGTTGTTGACTCTGAACAAATTGTTGTTGATATGGCATTGTTTGCGCTGTCAATGCATCTGTTGCCTGAAGACCTGTTTCAAAATACATTTTCACTTTTAGTAAATTTTAAATAAATTTATTGTTTATTTAAAGCCAAACCTTGAGATCCTGACGGCATTACTGACTCATTGATTCCATTTGTCAATTGTTGCAGTTTTGATATTGAAGTTGTCGACGATTTGTTTCTCTGACTTCTTTGTGTGGGCGGCAATAGAACTGGTGGTACAGCCAATTGTGGTGGGACTACCTCTGCGTTTGTGAACTGTGTCATGGGCTGATGCATGCGAGACATCTTTGCTGCTAGAGCTGGTGATGGCGGCTGTGCTAGTGCTGGATGTAGTAGTTGTTGCTGTTGTTGTTGTTGCGGCGCTGCTGGTGGTGGAGGCTGTTGTAGTTGTGGTTGAGGTGATGGCACGTGAATGAACTGTTGCGGTGATTGTTGTGGCGCCAACGGCGTTGATGGCTGAGAGTGAGACAGAGGTGAGGGCTGTGAGTGTTGAGCTCCTATTGGAGAATAATGTTGTTGTGATGACATCGGAGACGGCACTGACTGATGAATATGTGATTGAGATTGTGGTGTATTCGGTGCTGAACTGTTATGTGAATGAAGTTGTGGTTGAGGTGAAGGATGTGGTGAAGCGTGTAATGCAATCGATGGCGTTGGTGTTGAGGGGATATTGACTGCTGTGTTAATCATTTGATTCGATGGTTCTGTTAATTGTTGTGTTTGTGGTGTAATGTGTTGTAACTGTTGTCGAGGCTCTGGTTGTAATGTTGGCGCCGATACTGAGATTATTGGCTGAGACTTTTCAACAGTCGTTTCTTTGTCTAAATGTTCAGTTGTCTTAAAAATGAAACGAAAATAATTAAATTTATAAAATATATTGATATAAAAACGTTTTCATCAAATACCTGATCTATTAGTACTTTAGCGACAGGTTCTTGTGATTTGTCTTTATCTTTATTGCTATCATTATTGTTATTGTTGACGATCTCATTGTCATCATCTGATTCTGCATTTAAGTCAATGACAGCTCTCTGCCAGCGATGCTTCTTAGGAATAGCCGTCACTTTGCGCGTATCACTCATTTGTTGCTTATCCTCACTTTCCAATTGATCACATTCTGACTTAACATCATTTTGTTTGTCTTGTTGTTCATTATTTGTTTGAGCACTAGATTTATCTGCATTTTCATTATTATTGTTTTTAAGTTCATTTGACTTGTCCTCAGATCTCTCATTAGACTGAGTGGTCTCACTATTATTTTTATTAACTGACAATTGTTTGTCTGTTTTATCAGAATCACAAATTGTTTGTCTGTCAATGACATCTTCGTTATCAGAATGATTGATATCTTCTTTGTCGTAATTATTGTCCTGTTGTTCACTCATATCTCCCAAATATACGTCATCCACATGACCGTTCACTTCAAGTGCAGGCAATTCTTTGTCTTTCTGAATGCATCTCATAATCTCTTCTTCGGTCTCTTCTTCAGTGGCAGAATCGTCTTCATCTTGAGATTGTTGTGAAGCCTGAGCTGATTGAGAGTCATCTTCACAGTCATCAATGCCCTGCACAAGAGCGCTATCTTCCAGATCATTATCACTATTATCTTTATCCTTAACTTTTAATGATCTTCTTTTGCGTTTCCTTCCGTGGTACGCTTTATACCAACGGCGCTTTCGCTTCTTTTTTGGGTCAATCAGTTGAGGAGTGTTTTCATTAATAGAATCGCGTTCTGTGATAGGCATCATTGCATACACTTCTTCTGGTATCACAACTCCAGGCGGAGGAACTAATGGTGTCCACCGAAGACATTCTTCGTCCAGTGGAATACGAGGCCTATTGAGACAACTCATCACTGAAGAGTTGAGTTTTATTTGCCAACTGTTAAGAGAATAATAGCAATCAATTGAAATAAAGCTAAAATAGAATATAACTTAATATAATGAATGATAAGCTATTGATACCTTCCATTACTCTTATTGATGATTTTGCAGTGTTGTAGAGTTGCACTGATATCGTGAACATTCATTCCAGTGGCTGAAGAAATGTCTTCAATTGATGCGCAACCTCTTTCTCGTATGAACTGAAGTATTGTTGATTTCCAGAACGATTGATAAGATATTCTGCCCAAGTCTGAGAGCGGTTTCTCTGGAGTTCCAGTGAGTCCTTCTTTACGTGACAGTAGATATGAAAACTCAATTAGAAATCTTCCATAACCAGAGCGTTGATATTGTGGTAAAGTCATGATACACGAGACATTGTATCGCTGGGCGCAGTGCTTCTCTTTTGAGAAGTAGCCCACAAAATGACAGCCTTTGTAATCAAAGTTTAAACAAATAACAAGTATTAATAAATATAATATAATATGAGAATCTGTTATATTGTACTCAAACGAAACAATAATCAAATTTCTAAATCAAATTTTGATCCAATGAATGGATTTTAGAAATAAAGTCAATACCTTTTTCATCATTAAGTGTTAAGACATAGAATAGAAACGGTTCGACATCATAGTAAAGTGTCTTATGATCGAGAAATAGTTTTGCTAATAAACAGAGATTTTGACAATAGATTTTAGAGATGAGTCCGTCCACTTCGAACACTGATAGCTCGACTGTCTCTTTATCAATAGGTAAACGATGTTTAGCGCGATATATTTCAGTGGCCGGCGGTTGGAATAAATCGCATTTCCTCTAAACAAATCCAATAATATATTTAATAAAACTTAAATCAAAATAATTATTTCATGACATACCGTATGTCTCTCGAGAACAGAACTACTCTTCATATATTTGAGACAAAATTCACAAATAAACAGTTTCTGCAGTCGCGCGTATTCTTGAGGATATGGCGACGAATACCAGGTCTCGATCTCGTATTTGCCGAACTCTATCGCTGCCGGACATCGTATCACAGGTACAGAGCCTGGAGATGCCATTGAAGTCGAAGATTCATTACATTTGTCTTTATTGTCCTAAAACATAACAATTGTCAGAATAAAGACACAAATAAATGATTAAATAGTCTTATAACCAAACCTTTGTTTCGCATAAAACGTTTGGCTGTCTTTTCAAAGGCGTCAGAATAGTGGTGACGAATTGTCTTTCGGCCACTTCTTGTGCCTGTTTGAACAGATCCTTATCATAATCACTCGGTAGTGTTGATGGTAATGTTCGCATCGGTGGTGATATAGAGAGCGGCGGCACTTTCGGGACAACAGGCACTGGAGTGCGAACGGGTCGCGGACTCTTCTTTATTGACTGTCGTTTGTTAAGTGAAACTCGTTTTCTATTACTTGTCGGCTGAGGTTTTGGTGAATCAACTGTAGGTTCTGTTTGTTCTAACAGTTTGGTTGACTTTTTCACTATTCTTTTAGGTGTTGTTATCATTGTTTTGTTAGTCTCTATTTTTATTTCTTTGCTATCCTTTACTTCTTCAGCCTTTAAAATTAAATTCAAGTCTTATTTATTTTTGAGCTAAAATTTAGATAACATAACAAATTAAATGAATATAAAAATACTTTAACGGGTGTCTCATTTTCTAGTTCTTCAGGAACTGTAAAACTGTTCCTCGACTTTCTTCTATTCGATGGCGTGAAATACTGTGAGAGCCCGTCTTGTAATCCTTTAAGAGCAGTATTATTAGCGCTTTCGTCGTTTGAATCATCAGAGCCTTCACTCAGTGATAGTTTACGCTTAACCCGAATCATAGCTTTACTCTTTGGACTCTTTTCTCTATAAATTTAAAATTAATTAAACAATTATTAAATTAAAGCCAAACTCAAACTCACTTAATGGGTGTCTTTTCTTTAGTGATCTGTCGTTTGAGAGCCAACTGTTGTTTTATTTTTTTGAGTTCAGCCCTTTTTCTTCTCTGTGCCGCAGCTTTTTCAGCGTTTTTTCTGATCTTTTCTAACCTGAGTTGAGTCGCACTCTTCTGAACTCTTTTCTTTGATTTATTGACCTTTTGGACCACGTCTTCCACTAAAGTCTTCTCCGGTTCTGTAGCAGCGGGTGTAGCGGTGGTTATGGCTGCTTGTGATAACCTCTTCGGTGGTCTCATTGGCTTTGGCTTACAGTCTTCACAAATCCAATTGGAAACTAATTAGAGATCAAAATTAATTAATTATATCTTAATATGAGTTGAAAATTGATATTTTATTTAATTAACGATATATTATGTAAACATATGATATGACAAGTAATTATGCAATAGATAGCAAACTATTACATCATGTGTTTGACACTTTTGAAAACCGCTCAAAACTAACCAAATAATAAAAATAAGTTTTATATAAAACACAAAATCATTAAAATGAGTGTATTTTTTCATTAAATAAAAACTGTGTGGTGTTCACTGTAAACACTTAGAGGGGTCAATAATTAATTATTGTTATCAAAGTGTAAC
>JAUJYT010001556.1:0-11191 GCA_033996565.1 Nanhermannia nana
TAATAAAACCTAAATAAGTTGTACTTTTTATAAAAGTCAATATTTAATGGAAAAATATATTTGAAAAAATTTAATACTAGTAATAGTTTATATCGAGTTCAAAATCATGTTATTTCTTGAATTGTGGACACATTATTAGTTTGATTCGACTTTAATTGAGGCATACTTTCTGTTCTTGAGAGCTTCCTTTGCATGTTTGATGGCGGCAAAGAAATAGCTCTTCTTGAAAAATGGCCATTTTGAGAGCTACAAGATTTTGAAAAATTGATACTCAATTCTTTGCCACTACTATAAGTGGAAGGTTTACTATTAGGGCTTTGGCTCAGGTCTAATGATTTATATGGCGGCGGATCTTTAGATACCGGCATCTCATTGATTGTAATACTCTGAGAAATTGGAACCATTAAACAGTTTTTGCTTTTTGAACCAGAAAACAGGTTTAAAGAATATTGAGATCTACTCGAAGGCATTTGTGTTGAGTCACGAAATTCACAGAATTGGCCCGATTCTGATGGTTCTATTGATGAGTAATTTTTCTCAATTATTGGAAATAATTGTTTCGAAGATATGGCATTATTATCATCAGTAGAAATGCTTCTGTTGATTCTCGGACTCGTGCAGCGGAACATATCAATTGAAATTTGTTTGGATCGCATTTCTGATGCGTGACTAGACTTCGATTTTTGTGAGAATAAGAGATCCGTTATTGAACTTTTAATATGTTCTGAATTTGAAACAGATTTTCTTCGAGATTTTCTTTGATCACTTTCTCCGACCAACCAATAAGTTCTAATCGGTTCACCTTTTCCTTTAATAGAAATGATTCCTCTTTCGAAAAAGAGATAACCTCCTAATCTGTCCAATACATTCTTGAATTGTTCCGAACAATGGATTTTAAGCGGCTGACTGAGATTGAAATTAAAATAAAATTATTGTTATGATTAAGAACCCATCGCCCAAACCTGGTTGACTCCATTCTTGAAGCAGTGTTGACCGTATCTCCAAAAAGACAATATCTTGGCATTTTGACGCCTACAACTCCTGCACAAACAGGACCTGTATGTATGCCAATTCTTATCATAAACTTTTCACTAGGCATGTGTCGAATCCTAAACTTTTTTATCTCATTCAATAAGTTTAGAGCCATTGACGCGATCTCTGATGCGTGTCGATTGTCATTACGAATTGGCAAACCTGAGACAACCCTATTTTGAACAACAATTGTTAACCTCGTTATGTTTAATGACTAATTTAGATAAAACTTGTTATAATATTCACACTTCGCTTAATGACGTAAAACACGCACTCATAAAATTTTATTAATGAGCTTAATATACACTAAATATATTGAGTGTAAACTCATTAATATGAATATCAAAGTAAAGTCAGTTATAATAGTCTAATCACTAATGTTATACTTATGACTAATGATGACTTTATCTAATCATCCATTAATTTCTTTAATTAGACCTTTTTTAGTCCTACTAATTATTTAACTTAATGCGAAAGATATTAATTTAATGTTTGGTTTAATTATTGGGCAGAAACATGAAAACAAATGCTGAAAAGGAAGTATTAGTGTTGAAAAAGAAAAATTCATAAGATTAAGTTCATTGACAATCGTGACAGTGATTCACAGCAATAGAGCCATTAAATCCTAAAGACTAATAACTCACATATATGCGTCTCCTATAGTCTCAATCTTATAGACATCATATGATTCTAATATTGAATCAAAGAGTGTATACAAATCGTTGAGAAAGTCAACAATTTGAAGTGGTGTGCTTTGAGCTGACAGTTTAGTGAAGCCAACGATATCACTAAATAATAAAAATATGAAACATTTTCTAATGAAAAAAACAAATAAAATACCTAAAGAATACAGTGACCGCATCAAAAGATTCTGCTTCCACTGTCTGTCCCTTTCGCAGAGAGTCAGCAACAGTTGGCGGTAACATTTTATAGAGTAATGCTTCCGTTTTTTTCTTTTCTTCGACCAGTTGGTCAGTGCGTTCGTCTACTATAGCTTCTAAGTTAGTAGTGTATCGTTCCATCATATCCAGCATGTTATCTAAAATATTATTTTTCAGCCCTTTGCGCATAGGTCTCAGTCGGTTTCGAATTGTTTTGAAGTCAGGTCTTTCGTCAGGAAATTCAGACCAGCACTGGCGCACTGTCCATATACATGATTCTGGAATTTTGTATTTAGTGCCAGAATTATCTTTATATATAGAATCTGTCAGAATATCTAATGATGGTCTTAACGGTTCATTATTATAATTTCGATTCGTTATCCTTCGTATTATTTCCGAATAACTCATTAAAGTGTTAGAAAATGGTTCTCTACGAGACAGCACTTCGTAGAAAATAATACCAAACTATAAGAATGAAGAATTATATTAAATAAAACTAATATTATTTTTTAAAAATATCTCATTTTACTGAATAAATATCTCCTTTTTGGGTACCATTTGGCTGAGAATTGGATTCTCGAAGCAATTCTGGTGCTTTCCATAATAATTCTTGACATTGAGCTTCAATATCTACGTTAATCATTTCATCACAATCAGAATTGGCTTTAAGCTCATTAAGTCCGAAATCTGTAATCTTTACGACCCAACGACTATCGACTAAACAATTCGATGATTTGAGATTTCCATGAAAACAAATCGGAGATTCGTGAAGATATATCATTCCCTTTTAATTCATATTTATATATAAGATTTCATTTTAAATTAATAATTAATTCTATGAATACCCTAATAATGTCGCCAATCATTGATGCTATAAATATATGGTCTAAGTTAACATCACTTTGAATAACATCTTTAAGACTTCCTCGAGAACAATAATCTGTTAAAATACAAATATTTGGAACTTCAACAGTGGCTCCAATAAATGTGTTGAGATTATCGTGTCTCAAGTCTTTCATCTATTAATAAACACAAGAAGTTATATATTCAATAGTTTACTAATATTAGCAGTTTTATGAACAATCTCTCACTGTTTTGAGTTCTTTCTTCATTTTTCTTGTTATTTCTATATTTTTCTTATGTATCTTTTTCATAGCAACAACTCTTCCTTTATATAAACCAATATTAGTATAAACGTTACAATATCTAAACTCAAGTAAATCTGCTGCTGATGTTAATGATAGCTGAGAACTATAGCGAAGCTTTAAATATAAGGCAATAAACAAAATAAGATTAAAGCTCTTTTTCACAAAAAGTGTAAACTTTTTATAAACATTTAAACCAATGAATGCCAAAGATTTTTTATAAATTTATGCAAACCTTCGATGTTTTTGCAACAACTGGAGTGTATTCGCTTATTATCAACTCTCGGTAATCTATTTTCCACAAAAGACTGTCGAGTTCTTGTTCATACATCCAATTGCGATAGAAAACAAATAGAATTAAAAATAGTATGAGAAGAGCAACACTTCCCGGCACTAAAGACCAGGTCCAAGTGGTTCCTTAGAATATATGAGAATAGATAAAGCAAAATCAGTTGACACTATCAGAAACGAAAAAGTACAATACAATACTTGGACAACTTTCACCATCAAATCCACATTTAGGTTCTGCCAGAGGTGGACCGTTATTAATCCATTCAACGGTATCAAACAAATCAAGGACCTGACGATGAAAGTTGATTCTAATGGTTAATTAACTTAATTTTTTATGATTTAATACATTTGTATTGATTGTAACCTAAAGACTATCTTACGGGTATGTCTGACTTGTTTTGTGGCATTAAAAAGACTCCGATAGGATATAAACCATATTTAGAAGATCGAACATTTGACAATTTCCTCGCTATTAAAGTATAATTTCCTTCAGCATCTCCATAATCATTCATGTGAACCAAGTATCCCATTGCACCTCATTTACAAGCATTTCAAATATCGTTTAAATATTTAAATCAATAAAATACAAATCTGTTAATTCATGCATAAAAAGATACTTAAAATGTTTGTTTTGTAACAATAGGAAGTAATTGATGAACCTAATGGACTGCATAATTAACGAGTATTGTAAGCTCTATAGTTGATCCTTTGAACAAACTAAATTTTGTTTGTTTTTTGTAAATCTAAATTTTGAAGACTATTTGGTATATAATTGATGAAAACCTTTATATAAAATTAAGGTCTTCAAATAAAAACAGTTGATTTGTTAATGTTAATGATGTAAACATCTTTTTGAGAGTTTTCCTAATGAATAATTGCTGTATAGGATTAATGAGCTTTTAAACACTAATGAGATGTTAATGATAGAGTATCGTCAGCATTGTTTGTTACAAAAACATACATTACTTATGATTGATTGAAAATTAGTTTTAAAGTAAAGCACTAAAATTGATTAAATACTCACTGGCATACGCCCTGTTTTTAATATAATTAAAGATAACTGTGCCATCGGATACGTTCTCATTATTGATTAAGGTATCATTAAGAGCTCTCGCATAAACATACACTGCATCGTAAAGATATGCTCCCTCTGCGGGTACCTGTAGAACAACACTTGTTTACAACAATATGATTGTTATCTTGAAATTCTAACAAAAAAGACTAAATTGAATACTCTTTTAAGTCCTCCCCATTCCCACGTTGGGTTTGGAAAGTTGAATGGTTCCATTTGCATGTATTTATTGACTTTGATAGCAAACTCTTCGAATCCAATCGGTGGTGTCGGTACAACTCCTAAATATGATTGAAATGCTTTTTCAGCCAAGTCAACAATCTCCAGATCATCTCTTAATAACCCTTAAAAGTAGTGTAAATCACTTTTTAAAATAAACTCAAGTAATAGTAATAAATAAATGCTACCTTTGAAATATCTCGAAGGGTGATGTTTATCATATTGTTCAATATCAACCCCTACCACGAAATATTGTCCATCTTTAAGTAATCCTTTTTCCTCGAGGCTCAACATGAGACCCAAATGTTCAAAATAGAAGCCAACGATCACATAAACTATAGCATAATAATGAGGTTAAGAACTTGTGAGTTATTAATCATAGCTGTTATAAACACAGAATTCATTTCAATTATAATCTTACTTCTTGTTTTGTCATAAGTGTGCTCAACAAGCTTTCTAAATGGGTTTTCAGTGTACCCGTAATGATATGTATCACTCCATGTACTAACATAGAGAACTTCTATATTATGTAATTCAAGTGTATTCTGTATTGTTCGAGCGACTGCTGAGAAGTCACGGTCTGAGCTTTGGGAGTATAACAATACTACTTTATGCCATTCAAACTTAATTAAGACAGAAGCAACTGATTTCGATATTTGTGTGTCTGGCGGTCGGGTTCTTGCAAAAGTTGAAAATATTTGTTTGTTTGATGTCTCAGGATTTGCACAAAACTGCTCAAAATGAAGACTTAATTATTAAGTGATCAACAATTCATATTTATATTTCAGCTTACAATTAATTTTCAAGCAATTGCACAAAATAATCAGACATTTATATATAGTTTACATTTTAAATAAAGTATTTGAATACCTGTACCGTATTATAGTGAATGAGATTCGAGAATTGTGTTATACATTATTTATAAAACGAATTGGGGGTGACTAATGAGATAATTTTAGATAAAAAAAACTAATTATGATATGATATTAAATATTGACTTGAAATCTAATTAATTATGGATTGTTCCAAATTTGATAAGAAATTTGAAATAAAGTTATCTCTTCATAATTAGCAATCATCTCATAAGATCGATACAGTTTTGTATTATAAATATAGACTTTCCGGTGCTTTACAATGATGTTTGCACTACTCCTTTATTTGCTTCATCTTTTGTGCAGTAACAGTGTCGGGCAAAGACAGAATTTTAGGTGATTGGGATATTGGGCGATGTGAGTGCAGTTTCAAAAATATATTAACCTTTTCTCTTAATAGAGAAATAAAGCAGAATAGTCTTACTCTGTTGACTGCATTTGAAAGTTAGTGCTTTTAAAGGGTAATTTTAAATACTTGTTCAACAACCTCTAGCGCTTCGTTACGACTCTGTTTGTATCGATTAATGGTCTACTATAATTTCAGGTGATTTGGTATTATCTTTCAAATTATGCTATTTTTGATTTATTATTTTCTCTCTATTTGATCTTTTAAGTTGAAAAAGATACTCATTTTATTGAATGTTACGAAACTTTGATTATACACTACAAAGTAATATCATTAGGAAAAGGGTAAGAATAAGCCGTTAGCAAAATAAATATAATTTAAAGAAATGCAATGAGAGAATTATTTATTCCAAATAATTAACTTTGGGGTTTGAAACCACAGTTGTATTTTAAAGTAAAATACCTCAAAAGATAATTTAAGTATATGAAAATCTATTTCATATGGGATTCAATTTTAAGTTCAAAATTAGCAATATGCATTAAAGCTAATCTTGATGAAGAGCTTAAATTATGTTTTATAGTTTTACTAAAAATAAGTTTCTTTTATATTATATATTATAATGAAAGAACAATTTGTAAAAAGTAGGTCCAGCAAAATGTGTTTTTCAACTGTTTGGTATTATCAAATTCGATATAAATGTGAAAAAAATCAAGATTTAGCTAACTATATAAAAGTATTTAATAATATTCAGAAGGAATCACTAATAGACGAAGAAATAAGTATGTTATACAGCATCTGAAAAGATCAGTTCTTAAACCAATCACCCTCTAATGCACCTCACTTTGAATTAATGTCTCACTTGTATTTTCATTTTTTGCCTATTTTTACTTAGTTCTGATTCACATTTTATCTGAATTGTTTGGGAAACATGAATCTCCACAAAGTATCAAATCTTTTCTCGTTGAGTTCAAATATTGTTTTTCTGTCTGCATTAACAAATAATCAGTACTATTAAAGAAGTAAGCATTGCTAGTACTCTATCATCATAACTTCTGTGTTTGGTATAAATTACATATCAAATAAATTGAACCCAAAAAGAACAAAACTCAAATTGAGGGCACTTTCCATTTAATTATTATCAGCTTAAGAAAACCTTTTATATACTAAATCAAAATTAGCGCAAACTTATATTACTTTAAATAGGCCTACTAATATTTATTCAAATCAACTAAAGCTCCAGATCTGTCTAATAAAGAGCTTTTTTAATAACTTTTATGAATTGACTGCTTGCACTCGATCGAGATCAACAATAATAAACTAAAGCTCTTCTGGTGTCGCCTATTTATGACACTATGGATGCGGTTTAATTGAACAATTGACACAATGGTCTGAACATTCCCTCAAACAGACCTTAGTTTAATCACTTTTTTAAAGCTTCAATAAAAGATTTGGAGCTTTTATTCAACTCAATGTAATGTTAGATCATAATAAATAAACTAAAGTAGAGAAAGATATTATGAATTACGAGCTTTGGTTCAGATCAAAAGGTCAACCTTTTATTAAAACAGTTTTTAAAATATTTGTAGTATAATAACTATAATTAATATGAAGTGATTCAATCATTTATATGATATTAACATTTAATCGTCAGTTTTTGATCTTAGTTGTGTTGATTTTAGCAGTTTTAAGACAATAGATAACTTATTTAAAATTTTATAATTATAATTCGCGCATTCTTTCCTTCATTTGTTGTGTTATAGATTAGAAGGTTATAAGTCCTTAAAGTTCATAATTAATGGTATAAGTTATAAAACTTATAAGTTCTAATATAAAAGATTCATAATTAAGTCCTGAACTAATACTCATAACCAGGTTCGCCAAGCTTCTTCGTTTCAGGGGGTGTAAGTCTAAAAATTTTTTTAAATTCTAGAGGGGTGTGTGTAAAACTCATCGGATTTGATAGACAACTTTTTAGGATTTAAAAAAATCTTGGGAGTGGTCTAATTTTCTAACTTTCCACGGAGGTGTAAAACCCCAAACACCCCCACCTTGGCGAACCCTGACTAACACTATTCTAAACCCATAATGTTATATAAGCCCATACTTTCCCATAACAAACGGTAGTCATGGATTATGCATTATGCGTTATGCATTTGAGTGCGTGTCAGGCTATAGAGCCATATATTTCTTAATATATAAGTATTCATTATATATTCAAAAAGAGTCTATTTATTAAAGTATTGTGTAAACAGTTTCTCAAATACCAGATCTAACAACAATTCAAACCCTAAGAAACAACTTCACTATAAGCACTATAACAGTTGGATAATATTTCTACACCCATAGTGTTGTGCAATTAATATTTATTTGATAAGACTTCAAACAATGCCAATATATTCTACAATACATGTAATGATTGCTATTTTAAGAGTAATCCCAAGCATTAATTTGTAAAGTCTTCATATTTATTATATAGTTTCACAGCTTCACAAATCAAAATTGTCTTAATAAAAAGGCAAACACTCATTAGTTTTCACAGAAGTCACTTTTCTTTCTTGTTTTTGAGGCTTATTTTCTTTGCATACCAGGAAATTAATTAAGATTTAGCTATTATGTTTGTTTAACAATTCTATTTTTACACATATCTTCACAATTGTAAGTGAATTTGCAAATTCTGTGCATAATTAGTCATGAAATAACATTAAATTTTTAATGATCTGAATATTTTATAAATTACAATATACTGTATGAACAAAAGCTTTTACTCACAGCTTTTACCGTCGGATGATTACTATTGTTCATTAATTCATAATTATTTTTTGAAAATACGCTATTATTAACAACTTATTCATAATGAAGAGCATAGGCTAGAGAAAACTCTCGAGCCTGTGCATGAGCGTGAACTTCAAGTTAGAATCAGCCATTAAATGAGCCGATCATTGATTTTCATTTTTATTTCATATTATTTCTATGTTAAAAATAGCAAAAGAAAGTCTTAGAAATGGCTAAAAATAATAATTTAAGTGGTCTTAATATACAACATCTTTAAGATTTTCAACAATGTAAAGTGACTAAACTTTTTTTTTGTCAAATATAGTATATTATAACAGATGTAGCTATGGGTGGGGAGAGAGTCTTGAGCCACCAAAAATTTTGGAGCATATAATTAATTGTGACAATTTTAAAAAATTGTCAAATCTTTGATTTTTCTATGTATTATTCAACAAAAATTTCTGGTTACGGCACTAATTAAATTTTATTTTTTTTTTACAGAATTCAATTTATTGAAAGTCTATTTTTATTTTGGGCTCGTCCATAAAGTACGTACGCAGTTTTGGACTGTTCTCAGACCCTTACCCCCTCCCTGTACGCATTTGCACAAGGATACTCCATGTTAAGCATAGGGTTATCAGTGTCTGTACGCTTTAGACCAATTCTCTCTCCCTCATGACTGCGTAAGTACTTTATGGACGAGCCCTATACACTTATACTTTGTTCACGAATGACCTTCTCCTTGTCCTTATCCTGTCCTTCATCATAATCTCAAAGGTGGTTCGGAACAGTTTCCTTCTCAAATACTTAAGGAAGAGTTTCAGTGTTTTTACATTAGGCGTCACTCAGTGTTTTCATGTATAAGCGCATGCGTACACACAGAAGGTAAGGTAAGGCCGTTCCGTTGCTTCCTTTGACCATCTTTCCTTTTCAGAAGGAGTTGAAATTTTGTCCTTCTGAGGAGGAGGAGCTCAGAAGGAGACCTTAGCCGTTCCAAGGATTGTAGAAGGAAGGATGGTTCCGAACAAAGTATTACAAACAGTATGTGCTCAAATATTTTACCAAATCTACTCTTATTTCAAATCTTTGTTGAATGTTCCGCATTAAAACTTATGCCTCAACAATGTTCACTAAAGCCATGCCTAAGCTTTAGCCTAAACCTTTAGAGGTCCCTTAGGATTACAGTGTTTATTAGTTCCAATATTTTCTAAAAATCGTCTCCTTTTTCATTTGTCATCACTACAGACGAGACTTTCGGGAATCTCCCGATTTTCTCGAATTTTTAAAATCAGCTGAAATAAGGTCAAGAGTCATAGATATGCATAAAAAACATAAAATTAGTTAACTTTAAGACTCCCGAATTTTCCGATTTTTAAGTTTTCTTCCGAATCTTCGAAATTCAAGATTTTGCCCTAATTTCATGATTTTTTTTGTGGAATTTTAAGCTTTGTAATTTATTTTCCCTTAATTTATTAAAAAATAAAACCAGCTATTTCTTGATTAGAAACAAATTTTTCATATCAACATTTCTTAAAATTAACTCTTTATAAAAAGCATTTGAGTGAGACTCAGTCAAAAAAGAGTTAAATGGTTATGCGTTGGATAAGCTACTTAAACAAAAATCCGGACTTACTTCAGTACAAATCTTATGATAATTTTTTAGATTTTAGCTTAAAAGCCTTTCTTGGCGCCTTTAATTTCTGTTGAAGTCCAAAAATAATTTTACACTTATAAACAGGGTTCGCCAGACCCCTTCGCGTCAGGGAGTGTAAGTCTGAAAATTTTTGAAATTCTAGGGGGGCGGGGGTAAAACTGATCGGTTTATAAGACTATAATTTCACAAAATCGATTTTGCCGCTAGAATTATTTCAAAAAATATTTCCTGTTATTTTTTAATTGATTTTATTTCAAAAAGAAAACATAATAGGTCAGCGTTTATCTAAGGAAATTTTTAAAAAAATACGCTTTTGAGCCATTTCTAAATTAAAAGCATATTTATTTTATTGAATATAATATTTTGCTTAAAAATATATATCTTGACTTTCTAAAAATAAATCTAAAAAAAGTTCAAAAGCGACAAATTTTAAGGAAAAAATTTAGGAAAAATCTTGGGGGGAGGGTGTCCAGTTATCCAACTTTCTATTGGGGTGTACACCCCTTCTACACCCCCTCTGACGAGCTCTGCTTATAAAACACTTTTAACCGATCGAAGATATAATTTAACAGAAGATAATATTAAACAATGAATTATGATTCAATTTAATCATTTCATTTGATTCGTTTAATTGCACGCTTTATTTTCAAATTTTGAATTTTAAACAAAATTGACATTTTATACTTTAAAATTCATTTCACCTTAAAAGGGCTAGTTTTTAACTTTGTTCCCGAAATTTCTCTAAAATGCTATTTAGACTCCCGAAAGTCTCGTCTCTAGTCATCAACAGAAACTAACTCTGAATATAATTCTAAAATTTTTTTCATATCTTACTATTACAGACTTTTTTCTCGTATAAGCTATACTTTACTGTAGTGCTTATAGCTTTAACTGACTGTAACTGTAC
>JAUJYT010001557.1:0-11189 GCA_033996565.1 Nanhermannia nana
TGAGAAAAAACTTATACACAGTGCAGTCATTTGTTATGCTATCGTTGAGTACAGTTTTGGTGTGAATTATGTGTATATCGATTCCCAGTTAGACTGTTATGCGTAGGAATGAAAAACATGGGATAACTTATTAGTATTGAAATTAAAGAGTTCTGATAACTAATGAATTGAAACAACATAACTAACAACACAAGACTATTTCAAACAATCAATTTGGATAATGAAATATTTTCATTAAAAAAAAATTATACAGTAATTTAATTGTTATTGAAATCTGAAGTTTTTCTACAATATTACAATTTATTGATTCATAAATCAATTCAGATATGAATCATTTGATGGTTAAGTTGAAACTTAAACAGGAAGGGTTAGTGAATAGGTTGACAAACCCTCATATCCTAATATATAATTTATTCAATAGCTGTACTGATATGGTATAGCATAACATAACTAATAAGAGTAGAAGAGGCAAAAGCCTTAATGTACTTCTTAGTTCGCTTTATGGTATGTTTGAGTGTTTGTTGTGTTCAAATTTATATACAAAAGTATTATAAATTCAGTTGAGCGCTGAAAAATCGATGTCTCGCAGAATATCTACAGTAAGTCTATTGTGTAGAAGTAATATTGATTTAGTTTACTATCGGGCAAAAGAACGCCTAAATTAAAGTTGAAGCTCATGTTAATGGCATACACTCTATAAGTACAATACATATAATTTCAAATTTTGCGAACGAATCGAATCTAAACTCATAAAAGTTTTTCCTGTGAGTGGTGTGTGTGGTGTGACTGTGAATATAGTAAAACTACTCAAACAGGATGTTTTGAAATGAGCTTTTAATTACATACAGCTTTTGGTGACAATCAAATATTTAGTTTTGCTATACTGTACATGTTCTGTATTGTCAAAGAAAATTGAGTATTCGAGAGTCACGAATATTATGGAGTTGTGGCCCAACTCTACCCAACTCTACCCAACACGAGCACAACAATATACGAGCAGTCATCGCATGGAATCAACTCCACCACAGACTGGCTTTTGATAAATTAAACATTAAAACAAGTTGTTTATGGATGAAAAATGTCAGCAATAGCTCTTTGAAAGCGTGAGACATAGACTCAGTTTTTTGAAATGAATGCTATTTTATGTGAAAAAATATCTTACATTATTATTGTTGTGCAATAAAGCATTTGCCATTATTTCTCCTCTTTTGAGATCACAATCTCAAGACTGCACACTACAGAATATGTGAAGAATAGACATTTTTATCGGTGCAGTTCGGAGTTTGATGACGCCTTCTTTTATACAATCACAATACATGAGCCATACATTGAGCCATACATTATCAAAAGAGCTACAGAGATCCCACGGGTCTCTCTTATGCCCCATTGCCTGGTCTCACACTATATTTTACTAAATCAGACACATTTTCAACGCACACACTTTTATATCTATTGAATATTAAACTAAAAAATACCAAGAATTCCATTCTCACCTTAGAATGACAAATATTTTCCCTCTGCGCTCTATCCACACATTCTATTCATTTAATTCATTGTAAACTTTTTTATATACAATTTTTTTTATTTAGTATAAAAGCACTAAAATTGTCACTTTTATGTTCAGGTACACCGAAGCCGACAATGTTCTCAAACTTTGGGAATCTCTTGGATTTACAAACTCTGAACAACTATTAATGGTAATGCAAATAAACTTTTTGAAAACTTTATTGTTAAACCACTTTATGAAAGATTAGTTATTTACTGATCTCTTGGCTGATACATGGCATACAAAATTCGCTTTTCGTAATTCACAATAAAAAATAGCAGTTATGAGTCAGAGACATACATACAGTTAAATTTATAATAACTGCATAACAGCATAACAGCACCACACATTCGGTCGCAATAAACATCAATTTTTATATGCAGCTAAACTTATTACAGAGTAGGATATTATTAGTTCGTTGACTATAATCACTTACTCGTATGCATTGCTGGTGTACTATATTTTTGAGTCACTAACATATGAAAAAATGAGACACATCTGCAAAATGAAAGTATTGAGTGTAGTAAATGGTAGTGGAGAGCACGCTGTGATGCATTGCACACTCCATACAATCTCATTTCAATGACTGCTTCTCTGAGTCCGCACCGACTCGCCGCGCATGAGCTCATTCCTGCGTTTTGATTATATATTTTGGTGAAGAACCCCAACAACGAGAGGCATAGAATTATACCAACAATACTAAATACATTGATATTACTAAATGGCACTCTTCTGGCCTCAGACTACTGTTTAGGAGCTTTCTATGCGAATGTGGCGGAGAATGACTTTAACTTAATAATCCGTACTCTCAACACATTTGCATAACAATACCAAATCATCGTAAACGTGTGTTTATATAACATTAGTAAATGTACTGTTTGACTGATATATACTAATGCAGTACTTTTTCTATCTCTTGTTTTAGTCAAACTTTTATTAGAGTGACTCTAGTTTTGCTTGTTTTGCAAGTGAGTATCATTGCCGTTACACTCAATGGTTCTCTTACTTGCTTTTACTTAAGATTAATCAAATTAAGAAAATCGTCACTTTATTTAATACAATGAAATGATAATTTTTGCAATAATTTATTCACTGTTCAGTAGAAAAGGCACTCTTTTTGTACGGAGTAATCAATATTGTTTGCAATAAGCTTTTTTTCAAGTTCACAATCCCCATGACTTTTGCTTCATTTCCCATTCTTTCGTTATATTGAATGAGACTATTATTGATTTTTTTACTCAACGAGAGAGCGAGAGAATAAGCAATGGATATATATTAGGATTTTGAATGGAGCTGCAGGAGAACAGACAGCACAAGTCGAGCCCTACTAAAGGTCGATCGCTCGATGGCTGTTCAAATCCATATTATACCCCCTTAGCAGTGAGTTAAGCCCTTAGATCTGCCATCATTCAGGAGTTACAATTTGCAGCCTCTTTTCACAACCGTTATTTATACTCAAAAATTAAATATAGGCCTCACTCACAACTGAGAACTGAGTCCATAATCGTCTTTTGTTAACTTATATCTATAATAAGTAACAACTCTAATGCAACATTTTCATGCTATTCCTACTTGAAAGTAACCCCAAATGACAGTCTTAATGGTGTAGATATCAAACAATTGTAGTAGTGTTGAAAGATTTATGTTGGTTTCAATGATCTAAAGCCTACCGAATCAATGACCTGTACCGTTCATTATTATACTGACGAGAATTTGAAATTACTTAACAATTCTTAACTTTATTTTCCTAAAACTATTATAAACAAGTTTTGTTTCGCTTTTATTCTATCAAACATTAAAACATAACTTATGTTAAAACAATTATAATAAGGCATAAAATTAATTATTGTTTTAATTAACAAGAATTTGAATCAATAGAATTTGGATCACAATTGGAAGTCTATAAAACATTATTACAATATTTGAACTAAAAATTATAACTTTTGGTAATTAAACATATTTAATATTAATATTTGAAGTCATTAATAGAGTTAAATTATTAAATATTGATTTAATTAAATTATACCATTGTTTTTCAAAAACAAAAAAATTATAATGAATAAAAAGCACTATCTATAATGGAACAGTTAATAGCGTAATCATTATTTAGTATCAATTTTCTTCAGAGGATTAGGTTCTGAATCAAAATTTTTACTGTTTCAGAAATATTAGACTCGATTTATAGTCGTGCTTATAATCAACTTTTTAAACATTCTTTACACGAATAACATAGAAATAAAACACATTTGTTAATTATTTCTTAAAATACACTCTTGTTTAGTAAAAGTGATCTCTTTTTAAAATAATATAATTAATTACTATACTTTTCTCAGATTATTTCATATGATTTATTCAATTTATTTATTATATAATGAAAATACAGAGGTATGAGGTTATTATTTTTGGAATTTGCTCTGATTCTGTCTGGTATCACATTCTCCTATCAATATATTTTTAGGTAAGTGCAAGCTATAACTCAAACATTAGTCTAAAATAAAGTATTACCAAAAGTGGTTCCAAAGATATCACCTCATTCATGATAAAACCTCAATTACATTATAAACAACGCATTACATTAAAATCAGATTCCAAGAGCAGTTTCCAAATTCTTATGTGACGATGTGTTAGACTGCAAATAGTAAACAATGTCATTAATAATCAAAGGTTTCACTTAAATTCATTATATATAAGTGATTCAGAAGTCCATATACTAAGGTTACCGGTTATCTGTTTTGCGCCTAATTGTTTGTCCTGTCAAAAACAATCTATACTTTACATTTTAGGTAAGTGAGCACATCAAAAATATAAAACAGTTTCCTTATAAATCACCCTGTACAGTACACTGGGTACACTGTAAATCACATTCAAAATAAGTTGTACAGTTTCGTTGTGGATCATAACAAGTCTGCGGATAAGAAAACTTTGCATTATTGACAACACGTGCTTTGCTTACAATAAATATCAAACGCTTTCTTTTCTAAATATTAGTTTTAGATTTATTCATACGGAAAAGTTTAATGATACGAATAATGGTAAAAGAGATACATTTCAATGCGTTCATTAACTTTAAAAGTCTTCGATTTAATAACTTTTATTTAGAACACTAAGAGTGAATCGATTGTGTATACAATACATAAAAGTCTCATTTATATTGAATTAAGTTTGATTAGTGCTTAATTAGTCAAACAATTCTTTAGTTATACGTAAAATATGTCAGAATACAATTTATCTGAAATAATAAAATTGTTTGAAATTATATAATTCATTAGTTTATCTTATTTTTAAAAACAATTTTTTCGACATTTTTTTCAATCCTCCAACAAATTTTAGAGATGATATTCCCATACGATTTAACAGAAGTGAATGAGAACCCAATTTTAAGAATTAATTTGTTCGCAAATAACTAATTAAAAGATAATAATTAATTAAATTGAAAATGTTTGTCATTAGATAATGAGTTGTGCATTATTCGATTCTCTTTATTCTTTGGAACCCTTCTCTATAATATAATGATTAGACACCTCTGACAATCTCTAACATAAAAGTAATGGAAGTTCCACTCCCACTAAAATATAGTTATCCCATAAGTGTTGAAGTGCTTCCTCTGTCGGGAATAATGTAGTCAAAGTGCAACTTCTTGTTCACCATTATTTTGAATATCACACATATTATAGGGTTTGCGGCAAATGTATGAGAAAAAGAAGTGGTGAACCTCTGGCTTATGATAAATGTGAGTCTAGGAAAGCAAGACAAGCATTGAATAGGGAAAGCATCTGATGAGAAACAAAGAGCATAGCTTTAGTGACAGATCAAAGGCAAATTTATTGCTTCGATATCATGAAAATTCATCTAAAACGCTCCCATTTTGAGACAACTCAGATAACTTGGTTTGTAAGTAAGCTTTAAAAGATGCAGAATCACTACTTAAATGCATCACTACTGTACTCCACTTGCCGTACGACAGCATTATTTATTGAAATGGTTAAATAAGGACGACTACCTAATCCCTAGTCGATTTAGAGACTCTAGAAGAAAGGTCTTAATTATCTTCATTCCTGAAGCCTTAAACGTATCTCAAATGGTAATACACTCGCAATAGAATATTAGGAAAAGTCATTTATTGATTTGAATGCCAGCAATACCTTTCAAATATATAATTAGTGCTACTTTTCATTAAATTTGTACATTAACTCCAAATTTTCCAAATCAATTATGAAAATAAGTTTTTTAGTCATAAGTTTAACTGATTTTTGATATTTATTTCCAGTTTAAACATTAAAACTTTTAAAAATTAATTCAAAATATTTTCAAGATTTTCACTAAATTTCAGATAAAACTTTCTGAAATATGTTTTAATTACAATATGTTTGAGATCAAAATAGTTTTGAACTTTAACATAGAGTTCAAAATAGTTCTGAAATTGAATTGTTTTGTTACTAAATTCGTTAATTCATCTCATTTTAATGTAATTATTGATGAATTGGTGACTCCGCCAGATGAAGATAGAAAGTTGAAACTCTTGAATATTCTCTAATGAAAATATTCAGCATTTCTATTATTCATATTTCTATTGAAATGTCTCAGAATTTTATTCTATTTTGAGTTTATTTAAAATATGACAAAAAAATTATTCTTATAGTAGTGTTTGGATTGATAGCATGACATTTCTCCCTATACACTACACTACAGTGTAGCACATTATTAGATTACTCTTCACTCATACCCTGAAGACCGATATATCGTTTATTTCTTTCTTCTTGAGAATTATTTAAACTCAACCATTGATATGACATAAAATCGTGCACTGAATCTGTGCATATATTAGATTATTATATCAAATAAATGCTTAGAAAATTTTCATTTATCATACCATAGCATATATTCCAACAGCAGCTGACGTTCTGTATTGAAGAAAGAAATTGGTTTAACTCATTATAAAAGAAAAATCTAAATATTCGCTATGCATGTGCCTGAAAATAAGGTACCCTTTTCTAAGTTACCATATGAAAAAGTTCTACTTATCTGTGCATAAGTTGTTATCACAAAATACATATTTTTCCGATTTTGTATTTTTTTTATTTTGAAATCTCGATTGATTTCAGAATAAAGTGAAACAACAGATCTATCACTTTTTCTATAAGACATGTGCGACAGAACACTTTCAGTACTTTTTATTGAAATTCTATAAAAAGTAAGTTTTGTTTAAGATAAAGTACAGATTAAAAAACTCCGAACTATTGGAAGATTAGTCTTATTTATAAAAAAGAAAATTCTTCAAAATAGCTGGTAATCGGCAAAAGATATTGAAAGTTGTCTGCAAAGGAATACTTCGCAATTTTTCTGTTTCATTATTAAATTTATAAAATAGTTTTGTTTCTTAAACAAATGATTCGCTCAAATGAACGAAGTATTTGATAATAAGAACTCAGACAATAACTTCAAATTTGGAATTAATTACAGATCGCATAACTAATTCATAAATTCCCGTAAGAATATATCTTTTAATTACACGGATGGTTTGCCTCAAATAAAAGATACATTTCATATAAAAATCCTGTGTCAACAAAAAAATGTGCGCAAGTTTTTTACCTTTAATGAGATAATAAATGGAATCAATTTTGAAAGAATGCGTTTATAACCCGAAAATTGCAAATCGAAACTACGAGGCAGTAAAATAGTGCATTATTTTAAATTTATTGAGTACAAAGAGTAGTTCACTTATAAAATTTAATGCTAATGGTTTTACTACTCAAGAGATAGTCACTCAGCTCTATAAATGCGATGCAGGCAAACAAAATAAGTGAAAATGTGCGGCTTTTTTGCGTGAACTGCTCTAAAGTTACTAAATTATTATGGTATAGAACTTCTCCAACTCTTTAATAATGATTATGAGAAATCAAGTAATTCTCTTCCCTTCAATAAATTCTTTAAAGTCATGAATACAATAAGATTCATGAGTCAGCCATTATGTTAAATTGGGTGCAAATGAGTTTATGCTGAGTTTTTCATTTCTTAGACTTACAAATAAAAAATCTAAAACAAAACAAATCGATTTTTTAACCGAACATAAAGAAAAATAAAATAAAAGTATTTTAATACCAGAACCAAATCTTATAATAAAATCCATACTATTTCGATGCCTGAAGCGAATCATTTTTAAGGTTTACTTTTTCTATAGAGATTAGGCTTTAATCCAAAATTGAAAGTCAATATCCAAGAGCTGTCAACTGTACTCGAAGAAAAACTGTGTGCGGCCAACAATTCTAATCCAGAACTCTTTCAGGTAAATCAAAAGCATAACAATAAGCAACAACTCGTCTAAAATAATAGATTAACTTAAACCAGATATCTTTGGCCACATTTCAACACGAATTGACTCAAATAAAGTGAGTTTAATTCACGAATACGTTTTCTTAAAGCAACAATTTATTTAATTTACCGGTTTTTATATTTGATGTACTATTTTATCACATAAAAAGTCGTTATGTAATGTAAATTCTAAGAATGAAAAAATGATGGGCGAGGACAACAAAAAATGTTTTATACTTTTTTCTTAACTTTATACAGTATTGTATTGTAGTCTTTGCCTTATGAATAATGTAGAATTGAAAGAATTGATTAATATTGCATGAGATGATGGTTATGGACTATTTTTTAAATATATATCAAACTTTTTTTTTAATATCAAAGCTCAACAACTAAACACTGAACAAGATTTTCCTCAGAACTTGATATCTGATTCACTTTTGTTTCATAGGATTAATTACGAACAAGTGAAAGACGAAAGAGATAGGCTTCGAATCAACATTTCAGAGGCTAATGCAAGAGCGGATTTATTAGCACAAGAAGTAGATGATCATCATGCGAAACTAGAAGAATCATCACAAAGTAAACTTATGTGAGTGCCTGCATTGCTATCATCCACTAGTATATGAAAAAAGCTTATTTCAGTGGTTGGCTTTGTTATACTGGTTATACTTAACAACAAACTGTTTTACTATTTTTTTCTTAAACATTCAGTCTCTTAGAAAAGAAATATAACGAACAAATTCGGTTATTGGAAGAAGAATTGCAAAAGGAAAAAGAGACAATGGATTCACAATCATTTCATTTAAGGCAAGATATTGCAAAAGAGTTGTCCACTGTTCAGGAACAGGCATCAAAGCAGAGAGAAAACATTCTTGTTATGGAACAGGTATTATAAAGAATTCTAATATTTTAGGAAACCCTACAAAATAAGTCTAAATTTCACAAATCTATTCAGGAAAATAAGAGACTTGAAAGCGAAGTTCAAAGTTTGAATAAAAAATTGTTTGAATTGCAAAAGGCGTATATGGATCTGCATGAACAAGTTGAAGGAAATAATAATTTAAAGAAAAAAGTAAATATTATTTCAATTATATTTCGTTTATTAAAGTTATTGTTTAGAATTTAGTCAATTATAAGTTTTATATAGAGTTATAATTTTTTTCAAATTACAAACGCATATAATAACAAAATTAAATAGGATTTGAATTTTTATTATATGTCAAGTTATCCTCCATTTGCTGTATGCAGAGGTTAACCAGTTTGAGTATAAATTGATTTTTATCCCTAGAAGAAAAGGCTTGTCATAAAAAATAGTAAATACGAGTACATTATATTGAAATTGAAGTCAATGAAATTCTAGATTTCCTAAAATGTTATTATTTTTCCTTTGATGAAGCCTAAGGCATACAAAATAGACAGTATGTGAAAGATAATAAAAATTCATATCTTACACTTCAATAATAAAGGCTTTATTATAACTGCAAGGCTTTGTAAATTGAAAACAAAAAAAGTCTAAACTAATAAAATTTGTTAATAACGCTCTGTTTTATATATTGTAATAATATAATAATAGAGTTGGAATAAGGCTACGAAATGAATGCAGACTCAACTGCACTATACTGTAGACTCTTTTATGATTATTATAATTAATAGTGAGAAGAGTTAGAAAATTCTAATTATAAATAATAAACAACACGATGAAAGTCTGATAATTATAATCATGAATACAGTTATACAAAATGAAATATAATATTTTCTAATTTTGAACGCAAGTTCTCCTCCCAATGGTATAATCACAACAGTATTTAACGAATCGTTCATTTAAATAATTATTTAAATTAATGGCAATTTTGGAAAAAGTTTATGATATCATTAATAATCGCGAATGTGTTCTATAGGTCGCAGAATTAGAATCAATGCAAAGCTTAGTACGAGAGCAACAATATGAAGAAATGGATGCATTAAAAGTACAAAATAAGGTACGATTAGAAAAAGATTAAATTTATAGCTTATGATCGATAATGGCATGAGATGTGAATTGTTCTTTACTCAAAGGCACTGCAAGATCAAAATGATGAATTGCTTTTGGAGATGGAGAATATGCGCCAACAAATGATAGTTCGACGTGAAAATAGAAATCCAATGATGAATAAAAAACTAACCCATCATAGAAGTGGCAACTCTTGGCTTTCAGATTACATTGAGTCAGACAGTGCTTATGATCAATCGGAGAACAAGCATAACAGCAAATGTGTCACTCATAGGCTAAAGAGAAGAGGAAACGGTTCTTCTTCCAGCGGTAATGTGTAATAACTACTAAATTATCATAAACTCTATAATAGTTATTCTTTAATATCCTCTAAATTGTTGTCTAAGCAGATGACGAGACGTTAGAGACTCAATGTTCAGCTGCGGCCAAAAGCAAAAGAACAGTTTTATCAGCAAAGACTCCCATGGATTTGGGTACGAACTGATCAATACTTAGAGGATTAGCAGTTTTTATGACTAACTTATAGGTCATTAAACATTTACAAACTAAAAGCTGATGCTCTCATAGATAGCGAACTGGAGGCAGAAGATGACGAATCAATGAGTCAAACGAATGATACTCTCTCTGAAGGTGTGCTTCTCAGGGAAATCGATCGACTAAAACATCAATTAACTGCACAAATTGGCCAAAAGGATCAGCTTATCATTGATCGCAATGAGATTGTTCTTCAAATACAGCAGTTTTATGAGAAAGCACTACATAATAAAGAGACAAATCTTAAAGAACAGGTTGAACTCAATTCTAATTTGAACGCCGCCTATAAAGAGCTCGAAGAGAGACTTCTCGATGAGAGAAAAAACCTTAAGCAGAATCTACAAAAGCATTTCAATGAGATTTTGTTCGAGTTCACCAATTCTTCAATTCCTTTTGCGTTCATAAATGAAATCGAAAACAGTTTATATCAACAAATAAGACATGAATTTTCGGCTTTAATTTACAGTTTAATGATTGAGTTTGAGTTAGAAGTGTTCGAAGACGAATACAAAGCGAACCAAAATAAAGAAACTCAAATACAGCGACTAAATCACCAATTAATTGAAGCTTTCGCCAGATTTAAGGATAGACTGGTTGTCACGCATCGAATCACATACAAACAGTTCACAGATGAAACAGAAAGAGGTTAAAAATTTATTACTTTGTCGTTACAGTGTGTTTGTTATAGTCTAACATTTATTGTCGTTATAGCAGAGGATTACTCTCTCAGTCAATCTTACAGTCATCTAAGTGTAAGGCATGGGTCCACTCATGAGAAGGTGGGTTAATCACTATCGCACTCTCATTGCA